>JAQFZC010006209.1:0-12849 GCA_034695205.1 Dicyrtoma fusca
AGCCGATTTTGATCGAGAGAAACGGCAAAAATTTGCAAGATCCACGGCAAAACCTACCTAATATTTCTCTGTGTGTAGTAAGCAGTTTGTCTTTACAACCATTCCGATGAATACGAATACGTTTCTTTTTTCTTTTCTGCTTCAAAAAAGTTGTCATTTGTACCTGAAGCAAAGTTAAAGTATGAATCCGGTATAATTGAGGTCAAGACGAGAAGATAAATGATGATTTGCTCAAGTCACAAGTAAGTTATAGAACTCAATCGTTTTGAGCGATTAAGTTTAGCCATTTTTAAGGCATTCCATTTCTTGATTGCCATTTATGTAAACTTCCATGTCCCATATTAATCCGTTAAGGTAGGTAGTAGGTAACTGCTTGATGTCTTTGCTGATGAAGCTGATGTAATTGTATTCAGTAAACTTCTCAAAGACGAGTCAAATCAAGTCAAAAGGGCTCGTCCCGCTTGATAAATTTGACAATTTGGCCATCGCGTATGAATAAGTTGACGTAAATAAAACTAATTGCCAGTTTGACATTTTCAATTTCGCTGACCTTTTGTTCACATTTGTATGGTACGGTAGTCACACAGAAGGAAACCATGAAATGTAAATGTTAAAGGCTCTCTCACCTTTTGTATGACACAAGTTCTTAGAACGTCACCTACCTTGACTTAGGGCTGCTCAAATGATTATTCATATTGCATGAGGATTCAATTATTCTTCAGCCTTAACGACTTCCATTGTACACATTGTCCAAGCTCAAGTATATATACCTGTAGGTAGGTACAACGTATATTTATTTATAGAATCTCTCAAGTCCCTAGAATGGAACGTACATTTGTGCAAGATTCGGAACTTTACAAGCGTCATTGTTCAGATGTTCTTTCATAAAAGAAACCGTTTTAAGTGACGTTATGCTCATGGGTGCCCATTTAATTCTCCTTAATTAGTGATGGGGGTCATCGTTAAGCAGTAAGTGTCAACAAGGGTGGTAATTAATTGTAGTTGTGGTGTCCAGGCTACTTGAATCGAAGCAAATATAAACTCAAGAATTAAGCCAGCAGCAGTCTTGATCTTGAAAAGTTGTTCAATTATTATGCAGAATAGGAATTTTTTAGTTATCTACAGTCAACATAGTCAACAGTAGCAGGTGTACTTAATTCCTTCAACTTGTGTGATACTATCATTTTATTTCTGTGCGTGCTTTGGTGCTCCTGTATTACGAAAAGGAAGATAGTTATCACTATTTACGATCTGAAAATGCCCAAATACAACACAATGTCCATTTCTCGTGTAAATTTTTGCATCGTGGATAGTATGTAGACAAGTCTTACGAGTGAGTACGTACATATCTTCTATGCGTCTCTCATGTAAGTGATGGGAATTAAATGCAGCAAAAAAACTAAAAAACTACACGCGTGATTCACAGGAAGGGAAAAGTCAAGGGCCAATAACTCTTATCTCAAACGCAAACAAGTGCACTAGCAAACACACTATAATTATTATAGGTAGGTACACAAACATCCGTGAGCAAAATAGTACACCTACTACTATGCACTTCAGTCAACTAAGTTGACGATGGTCCTTTTGCTCATATGACATCAAAAGGGGAAGGTATTCGTATTTATTAGTAAAATTCACAAGTTTATATTTGTCCACTATTCAAACCAGCAGCTTTATTTGTATTGGTGTAGAAACTTCTTTTTTTTGAAATATTCAAATGGAAGTTCCAACACAGTCTTACTTAGTGAGACTCACACTAATACATAATAGAACACGCATGTTGCACAAATTCTGACAAAAACTGCAAAAGTTACATTAGCTTGATTAAGGCGATTTAATGTAATACAATTTGTCGCAGAAATCAGAAGTGAAGAGAAGCGTGCTTATTACCTCTAATAATTGTGAGTTTCTATCGCTGACAGATGCAAATCTCTTACATAATTACCTCTATGTATTAGTTATTCATAATTAGTTAATTACGGAGCTTCCGGTTTGAAAAAATGCTCAAAACATGGATTAGTATGCAGGGAAAATTTCTTTTGATGCGTTTAAAGATTCAAAAATGCCATGTATGTAATTTTTTCATATAATGTTCACAGGAATTTTTGTTATGATGCTATGATAAGCATCAAATATAGTTCAAATCTCACACAGGAAGTAGAAATAGGAACTAGGAAATAGGTATATTATAATCATAAAAAAAAGATGAAGACAGAGCTATGGGCGGTGATGGTTCCGCTAATAAAACTAATTAGTTCAAAGATGAGTGAATGGGAAAATAATATGGGTGCAATTTTTATTTTTTTGCAAGGCTTCTTCCGTGCAATGCCGCCTCCACAATTCACAATAATAATTTTCTACACTTCTCCCTTTTGCTTTGCTCCAAAAGATATAAGTACATACCATGTTAACTTGTGAACATTACATTTAACTTGCAATAAATCTCTACTACTCACGATGTGATCAGTCAGTAGCAGCTAAGCTTTTGGAGTTGTAGATATATATCCGTATATTACTAATGTAACTAATCCCTCTCCTTTGTGTGTCTCTTGTGTATAATTTCTAGGGGAGATTCCCAACGGCCTACTAATTTTTGCGTGCCGACTTGAACAGGATCAGGATCAGAGCCGTCAGTTCCTTGGTAGCTTCGCCGTATAGACAACTAAAATAAAAAGGTTATTCATCTCGTCGGGGCTACAAGTTGAGACTCAACTGTAAAATAAAAAAAACACGGTTTTTACTTACTGAACAAGAAATCAATTTGTGGAAGACATCTACAAACGAGTACTCAGAAGCACACAGAACAGCGCTCGCTGTCAGTGAAAGAATTTCGGTGCAGACATTTGTTCCTTTGTGCCTTTTACACCTTCACTCTCTCAAAACATCATCTTAGTGACAATTTCCTTTTATTTGAAAAGTCAAGCACAAGCTTGGGTGCTGCAGGTGAAAGTTACAGATAGAAGTTTCCTACTAAACTACATATTTAAAGGATAAGACTTAAGACGTTTGTTAAATTGTGAGAATTTCAGTCAATCACACATGGATTCCAGAGGCAGTTTAGTTCAACAGTTAAAAATGAAGAAAATATTCACAGTTTGTCTGTGTTTGGTGGGATTACTGGACAACTTGAGTGCCGTCGCCTTCGGTGCCCCTCACGACAGCTCACTGTCTCCAAGGAAATCCAGACAAGTGGCCCTTAGTGAAGAGAACGCATCCTCCAACATTCGGAACCATCCTCGTCGGGATGGCTACAATAGCCAGCAGTACTTTATGTCCTATTTACCCTCGTATCGACCCTCTCGGCATGGGGATAATGAATTAGTGGCTGCTGCGAGCGTCGTCAAGAGTGGGAAAAATCTTGTGGCAGAAGAGATTTCTTTGGGAAAGCACAATGGCTTCTATGATCCCTTCTACTACTTTAGTCCTGACTTGGGATCTAGTGCTGGGGCGAATGGGAGAATTCGGAGAAACTCTCATGGGACGCATATGCAAATGCCCATGTATGGGGGGGACTCATCCTATGAAAACCCAAGGGAACGGGAGCGGGACACGGCGTATCTGTATGAACGGGAACGAAGCAATATGGGAAGCAACAATGTTTTCCCAAATCACCCCGCACCCGCACCCCCCGCCGCCGCCCGCCGTCTCTACCGTAATCCTAATCAGTTCTTGACAAAACAACAGATCACAGCAGCACAGTCCCGATTTAATCAGGTACATGCTCATTTGAGCTAAATCATTTTTTTGAAAGGTCAGTGTTATATATAATGTGTACCTACATAGAGTTAATTGATAGAGATGTGTGTAAATAATGTAGGTACCTGTAAGTTATCGATACCAGCATCTTATCTGTTTACCTCAAAACCAAATAACGATCCTTCTACTCTTCTCCTATAATTTTCATGCTATGACGAAGGCTTGTCATCTTAAAGGAGAAGCTATCATTATTATTATTGTAGCCACAGGATTTTATGACTTAACGGATTCTTAATTGGCTTAATTCCAGTTTACCGAAGCAAGCATATAGTACACAGGTCTCTTTCTGTCCTACTTAACCTTTGAGTAAACAATGGAAGTTAATTAAAACTTGGATTACAATCAAGCACATATACGTGCTGATTGGTACAGTTGGTCACGAGCCAGCTGGGGTGTACCAGTTGTGCCTGTCTGTCTGTTGATAGTCCGAAATGTCAAGTAGAGTGCAGTTTAACTGTTACTGTTAACAAGTAGGTACCTTGTAATTCAAGATTACTTGGCAGGTAATTAAATAGGAAGAAGACCACTTAGCGAAGCTCTTTAAATACTGTCTTAGCTCGTATAGCACATTTACAAATAATGAAGAAAGGCCCAGCACGTGTTCTATTAAGTGAAACGAAGTTGCGTCTAACTATAGTAAGCAGATTAGAAGATGCCTTCAACAGTTGATAGGCATAGCGCGATGTAAACAGAAACTACCCACCGTTACAAAGTATAATGGCATCCTGCCTGACTGACGTTCTCCTGACAGTTTTAGATCAAACTTGATGCAGATCTACAGATGCAGCTAGCATGCGCTCACGTAATTGCTAATAAATAATTAGTGGGTACATACATACATAGTAGGAATCTGTCAACATTTCTTAAACTAATTTTATCTTGAACCTTCTACAATTTCCGCTTCCTTACAAGCAATGCAAAATGTTATGTGGAGTCAGAAACGTAGTAACAAGTTCATTACTGAAATAATGGATAAGCGAATGGTAGTAAGGTTAAGGAGTAAGGAGAGATGTTTATTTATTCATCGCAACAATTTAACTTCCGTACAAGCCCACAAAAATTTGCGTACAGTTGAGGTTGGTTTGTTTGTAGACTCCAGGGGGGGGGAGGTGATGGGAATGACCACTTGAGTTGTATCTAGTTTAATTTTAGGCGATTTCTTGATGCGGTAGTGCATTAGAACATTTGATATGACTCCGATAAGAACGTGTGTACATAGTGAAGACGAAATTTTATTTTCTCACGGTTTATGATGAAATATTCGTAAAAGGAAAAACGTGAGAATTACAATCAAATTTCTTGAGCATCAACTCGCGTTTCCCTATTCGCACGTGCTTGCCTATTATTTACATTTGTATATAATCAACCCTTCGAGCTCAAATCCATAATTAGGTGTAGGTGGTAATTGTGTTTGGAAAGGTAGAATCTACTCATAGTTTTTTCAATTAAAACAAATCATAGCCTTTTAATTATGTGATGCAGTGTGTTCACATATTCAAAGGAAAAATGTATGGCAGTGTTATGGGTATCAAAATCGTAGCTATGTATCTGCACCTACCTACATACACACTTTACATTTTTCGTAGGATAAAAGTGGGTTGAATAGACAGTCGTAAGTCTTACTAGTATTTCCTGCCTTCATACATACATGTATAAGCGTGTAGCTTTAATTTTAATTATTATTCAGGACAGATTCCAGAGTTTCCCAACTCAAGGTTCAATGAATTTCCAGCAGTACGTTTGAAAAAAATATGCATTGTTCAATGATTTTCTCGTCACATTTTCCTTGAAACCCAGTCATTATTTATGTCTGGACCATTGATTAATTTTTTGTTGTAGCAATGTCATGTATTCTCTTAAACATGCGTCATCTAGTTAATGCCTTATACTTTAACTTTTGTACGTGTACTGTAATTAGAGTAAAGACTTTTAGTAGTAAAGTGGCAGTGTGGCAATGGACTGTGCTTGTTATAAAGATCAAAGTTTTAACCCGAGATAAATTAAGTGAGACACGTGAAGCTGTTTTATTGCTGTAGTTTTTACGATTAGTGTGTAAAATTTTAATTTAAGAGGTCTATTTAATTAAGCGTATAGACTGTAGAGGTAGACCTAGACGGCTGTGCGTGAGCGTTCAGGTGTCAAGTATGTATAGTTTTCTGTCCGCCTTTAGATCTCACAATTAATACAGACCTCTCTAACAGACCTTTCAATTTTATCAACTTTGCTGTGGTCTAAAAAATAAATCAACTGCGAAGGAAAGTAGCTACAGGGATACGGTACATAGAATTTAGTACTCGCTAAATTCTACAAGCTGAACATTGATTCCACGGGTCTTTCATTTTTCTACGCACACTATAAATAGTTTTCTAATTTTAATTTCACATCCAGAATTACGTAGCCACCGATAATTCCGTTACAGTGTACTTGATTAGTACAGCAAATCTAAAATAATTAATGCATATCAAATATATATTGTACAAGAGTTGTAAAGGGCTTCTTACTCAAAAATGTTCTCTTTAACCTACTGACAGGCTCAAGCCCGCTACTACTCCCCATCAAGTAACTTCATTGAAAATCGTGAGCAAAATTACTATAATAACAATAACAATAATAATGGGTCACCTTACTACCGTAGCAATAGGAATGCTAACCTCGAACCTGACATTGACAATGGTCGGCAAAATGATGATGAGGCATGGAGCATCCAAGTCGGAACTCAACTAAAGGTGAATGATGATGGCCGAGAGAGGAACCCAGAGCAATTCTATGTACGAGATGAAACTCGAGGAGGAAATTCCCACTCACACAACCGACGCTACTCACCCCCCTACTACAGAAGCTAGATTTCCAAAACAAAATGTAAAGATTCCATTTTTGTAACCATAGCATAACCATGGCTAATTTGTCTAATTTTGTCAAACTAATCTGATGGAATCTCTTTGTTTCTTTCATGTGCACAGATGATACACAGAATGTTTGTGGAAGAAGGTCTTCCCAGACTTTCAATTTCTCAGGCAGCAGCTGATGAAGCAGAAGCAGATGTACCTACACCCAACACAAGTATAGTAGCTAATTGTAGATCTGTATGCCAACGTAATTTGTACTTGTGGAATGAGTCTGTCTATATTAGTATGCTCGGCTTCTAGCAATTGTGTGAAGGAACAAATATGTATTATATCTATCGTTATTGTTAGTTATTGCTGATGCAAAAATGTCTTGAAAGATGAACAAAAGCTTTACGTTTGAAATACGTGTTTTTTTAAAGAATCCATTTAGATGTTAATGACGCTGAAATATTGTTTTTGAGTACTTATTCCTGTTAATTTTAAACTCTGCTATGTCTGGAAATGCTTTCAAATACAAAAAAAAAGGAACGATTCTTTGAAGCACCTCGAGAAAGTTTAAAAAAAAAACTAGTTAAGGTCTATAGATAAACGTTATTGCAAATTAATTGTACCATGTAAAAAGTGTTTGTACATATATATAGGTAATTACAATTGATAATATTATTTTGTGTGTAATCTAAATATTTAATAGGATGCCACCCAGCATCTACTAAACAGCTAATGGTAAACTCTGTGATGTAAATAAATAATTGAATTGATTTTCTCAGTTCAAACTTTTAAATAATAACTCCAAGTTAGTTGAACTGTTATACATTGTATACATACATTCACTTGCATATCTAATTATAGTTATTATTTCGCTTTGTACTTTTTATTCTTCCAACTACAGACTTGATGTTTGCTCATTAAATTCAATGAACTTCCTTTCAATACGAAGACTGTCTGTGCTGTACGCTTCATGGAAAGAGAGTCTGCACAGGTACTTTACATCTCTTGAATTCACCTAACACGCCAGAACCACCGTAGTACAGTACAAGATGTTGTTTTTTAAGAAGAACATCATTTGTATACTTTTTTTTGCATGCTTGTAAGTACTGCTAGACCAGAGACTAGGGTGGATCGAAATCTCAGAGCGAAAAATTCGATATGAATGCATGAAAGGCCACCCAACTTTCAAGGTAAAGATACACAACATTTATCCCGGTCTAATATATCTTATTTACTGAAGCATTTTAGTCTTGGGCAGGTTAACCAAGCAAATGATGATAATTCCAACCTAAGAACTACAAAAAAAAATGAAGAAAGAACAAAAACTGACTGAGTTGCTTCACCAGTCGTTTCAACAATTTCTTCCGCTCGTGAACCTTCTGAACCTTATCGAGAACCAAAACCAACTGTAATAGCCCACAAACTAACAGAAGGCAATACAAAAAACTAGTGTCTATTTGTGCGTTGCGTGAATTACTTATGTTTCTTGGGTTTGGGTAGTCTAAAATATGCGTACTTAAGTAGAAAGATCCACTATTTCACTGGCAGATTCAAGAAGAGCATACATTCATATTAATTACAAATATAACCACGTTATGCAGGAAGGTTAGTCGGAAAAAAACAAGTATTTCCTCACGATATAAAATATGTCAAAAATGAATCTATTCAACGATTTAATTTACGATTTGTTGTAAATGTAATCACAATCTTACCAGATGAACTATCAACAGTATAATTACATAATTACACATATAGATGAATATTTAAGCTACACACTAATTTATCCATAATGATACATTATAATAACGTTTTAAATAAATTCACTAACACATAACCATCATTATTTTAAATCATCAGAGTAGCACCCGAATTAGAATTGGCGTTGAGTTTTTGATTGCTTATATAATTCTATATTAACAAGATAAACAGAGAAATTGAAATTAGTTCTTGACATCCTACTATGTATATGATCGTTATAATACTAGACTTCTGGTGTAATTTAAATTATTTTGTTTCTGGAATAATAAATTGTGATCTGCGCTCTATATATGATCTTTCATTCTACGGACACTGGCTTTCAAGATATACAACTATAATAATTATTATTTATAGGTTTCATACATGCATATTAACAGACAACGTTTTTATTATAATAAGATTTAAGATCCTACTGATTTCGGCTCATGAAAATTATAACAGTGAACATGATGCTGATCTTAAATCCAATACACGTTGTAATAATAATATTAATAATTAAACCATAGTAATTATGACAACTATAATACAAACACATCAAAATAAAATCGCGGATACGTTAAAGTTTGTAGAGCACGGAATTCAAATCATTCCAAAAGGAAAATAATGTTGAGGCAGAAATGATTATATTCATCTAATATCGTTCACGTTCAGATTTGATTTGGCTTTGATCCAAGTTGGGCATGGTTTCGGGGAGAACATAATATTAAATTATTTACTATTGGTATCAAATGTACTGAAATCATTTTCAAATATTTACTACTGATTCAGGAGCCCTCGAATTTCTTTATGCATGTGGCAGAGGAAATCAACGTAAGAAGGCTGTCCATCCGAGCCACGGTCTTCAACTAAAAATCGATTCATTACTAATTCCATCTTATCTCTTTGGCGAACAACTGTCAGCTATGAACAACAAAATGCAACAAATATTAGGTACTAATCCTGTGAGGGATGCAATTCAATTCTTAATAACTCTTTTCGTGACATTTTTACGTACCCTCATGTGACGCTGCCTTTCCGTGCGGAGGGATCGTATTAATCCTCGAAGACGCAGAGACTCATCCGTATTGACGTCGGGAAGTTCTGTTATAGTTTCTACATTTAATTGAGTCAAGTTTGACACACCAAATATATTTTGAACCCATTCGTGACTTACGGATGCCCCAATCCAAAAGAAAATATAGATTCCATTTTCTGTAATCAAAAAAATTACCAATTATGTGAACACAGTATTGCACACCACTGCATTCATGCTGCAGGAACTAAAAGTAACTCATTTCGGTTTATTTATTCTTTGAAATGCGTAAAAAATAATTTACCTAAAACATAAGCCGAATCTTCTGAAAGTTTATCATGCGAACATCTAACTGGAGAAGGATTATCTAACTGCGCTGTCGGTCCCGCTACAGGAATTAATTTGGGGTAAAAGTAATGTACACTCGTTCCAACTCCCATAGTCATCAAGTTATACATCAGCCACGAGCGATCATCCGGTGTCATTTCTTGGTTACCAGCTACAGCATCGCTTTTCAAAACACAGTTAATGTACAAAGGCAGTAGTTTCAAACATTCAGGCAAAATTAACTGACCAGGCATCGACGGATTTGCGCACTGTTTACGATATGTGGCTAACATTTGAGCACATCTGGAAAAACAAATCCAAAACTGTCATTCAATTTTTATCTCAAGTTATTTGACCAATGGCACAAATATCAAAGATTATATAACCCAGGCAATCAGTTAGCTTTAGCAGAAAAATTCTCACCTTGCAATTACACCTTCTTTGATAGCTTGTGGCGTTGAATCCATAGATTTTGAAACAGACTGCTTGGCCATAAAATTAATTATCGTATCAAGCTCACAATTGCGATACAAATCCGCCATTTGTGCACACGTATTTAACGCGAGATTATGCAAACGCAAACGTCTTTGGCCTAAAATTGAAAATAATAAATTACAAAGAAAATACTGGCAATAAAAAAGTGAATAATCCCTACGTGCAAGATTTTAAGCCAAGTCAAATTAATACTAACCGAAAATGGAAGTATACAAAAGGGCGACTTGTATATATACACCATCCTCATCCGTCAACTTGTCGTCATGCTTTATTTCCACAGCAATGCCTTTGCTGGAATCGATAGCTCCAATTTCAACATCCGTTGTGTTTTGCATGTAGAAATGTCCATGGAAATCTGTAGGTCGAACTCCAGTTGATGTACGGACTCTCATCACAGCATCAAAACCAACTGGGCGACTGAGATGATACGTAAGTTCTCCTATAATTCTTGGACCATCAATATCAGCCTACGAAGTTCAAACATGAGTAATAAAAGTCAGTTTTGGATTTTTCGCAGTAGAGTACTTAAATGGAAGTAACTTAAAACAGTAGCTAAAAATTCACAACGGACCTGGAAATACGTGTACTTGTTTACAGAGCCTCCAGTAAGTCGAGCAACTTGTCCGATAGTTGCCACATCGATGTACGAGTTATTAAACAAATATAAATCTACGGATACTCCAACAGCAACACATTCTTGTCCTAACTGGTTGTAGTAGGTACTCTGTGGTATAAGCACTGTCTTCTCTTTATCAGTTCCTAATAATCTTCTGTCCGTTTCTCGATTTTTTAATTTCCCCGGAGCAATATCCGATGTCGGCAACGTTGAATGGAACAACAACAACTTCCCGACCCTCTCCGACGCCTTTGCAAAATAAAATATTTTATTTATTGTTTACTGTAGTACTTGCAATTCAACTACATACAAAATAATCTATGTACACACAGTCTTGGACCTACTTGTCTTAAGCACACAAATAAATGGGCTAAGATTCTCTTACTTTTAAAGCTTCCATTCCAGCCTGAATTGCGGGTCCCAGAACAGCATCCGTTTCTTTAGTATCATTAAACATTGCCGGAATTTGACTCATTAAATTATCGATGGCATTTACCGCCTCCGCTCTGGGAACAAGAAATCCTTTGAGCAACGGCATAAACATATCGGCTACATCCGGTACAATGACCATTTGAGGCTGAGCCAAACTGCTATCTATATTGTAGAAGTGTACCTGCAATGGAATGTTGCATTTAATTTGTGACCCATAAATTAAAACATCTTTCTGTAATACCAAATCTGCACTAGCCAAAATATAACCAAATAATAATTACCTTTGAGCTGTAAGTGATGAAACCGACAGGGGTATGCGATGGAAGAGACTCTAGCATGGATTTCATGTGAGAGCAAAGTAAATCAACGAGCCCGGATTTTACATTGTTATAGGAAACATCGAGTACAAAAATGAAGGCGGGTTCTTTCGGTAGAGTATTATTCTAAAATTTAAAAAATCCTGATTAGCCTAGACAATTTACCTATACATATACATATACAAGGTTAGTGACAAAAAAATGCAAGTTTACCGTTTGTACTGTAATTCAAATAAGGCTTTAAGGTAATAAAATTCAATAATAAAAATGTAATCGCTCGTACCCTGCAATACTCCATAGTAGCGACGAACTCATAGGACCCTTTACTCAGTTCAGGTCGTTCCCATTTGTCTACGCGTTGACCCTGATGATCTAAATGTTGAAAATACTCCGGAGGGACTTCAGTTGTTGCTTTACATAATAAACACTGAAATCTTCGTCCACCATCGATGAACTGCATCAGTGGTGACATGTAAGCCTTACAACGAATACACCTAACAGGTCCCATTGGACCCAAGTCCACGCACGATAATGGTTGCTCTTCTCTTGCTGGGTTTTCCAAAGGATTGACCTATATACAAAATAAAAACAAAATTAATTTTATTATAAAAAGACCAAGACCTAGTGGCATCACTGAAACCGAAATTTAGTGTATCTGGTAACACTACAACAGTGCCTGCTCATTAGAATTAATTCAACTGCAAACCACCTCTAGACTACAAACGACATGTTAGTACAAAAAACTCACAACAATGGCGAATGGAATAGCGGTTTGCTTGAGCATATCTGGCTGGGCTGGAACAGAGTACATAGTTGACCTAATAAATCTAGGGCTAGCATTTCCATGGTCTTCCACCGTAAATTTGGATGTAACTAAAGGAGGAAGAAGGCCCCTTTGATTCGTTTGAAAAACTCCACCTCGAGTTTGCTGATCCTCCTGCATGACTCCGATCTAGTTTTGAAAATTTTAAAGGAACATCTTGAAGCACTTCACAGAATAAGCAGCAAGACAGAAACAAAAGGTAACCCTTTGCGTGAGATAAAATAAGTAGGTACTCCATTAACGAATTTTCTTACAGCTGATGGCATTTGGTCGGGATCCAATCTCTTCTGTTGACCAGCTCCAGCAGGTTGCTGCATTCCAGGGTAGGAAGGAACACCTGGCCCAGCTGGTGCATGGGGTAAATTAGGCTGATACCCACCAGGGCCGGGCGGAGCCATCGGACCTCTCACATTCGGATACTGACCCGGTCCAGGAGGACCACCATACTGTCCACCGGCAGACCCCGGCGGTGGTCCAGC
>JAQFZC010006210.1:0-12848 GCA_034695205.1 Dicyrtoma fusca
CTAGTGAAGGTAGTGTGAGTAGTTTCCCGTTTAGTTTTCGATTGTCAATGTCAATGAGTTTGTCAGTATTGTTGAGTTGTCAGTTGTGAGTACAATAATGCCAATACTGCGGAATGCTCGTATTACTAGTTTTTGTTGCCAGTGAAGTAGTTTTCCTTTTAACGGGAATTTGCACGTCGTACGATCGCCAGAGCGGCAGCGGCTGCTGACAGCAACAGTCTACTATTAGGTAATTTTATTGTTTACTACTACACTTGCTACTGGCTAGACTAGACCACTGACTTGTGAGCTGTCAAACAAACGGTTGACCATTCTTGTAATTACGTCAAAGGTATTTTATACATTTTGTAGCTATTAAAGTATTAATTAATTATTAATTGATAATATTCTTGCTCGTGGAAAACATTTGATTAGACAGAGCCAGACAGACATACAGACAAGCATTGACTGATGTAGGAAGTGAAGCAAATTAAAGTTGAAAGTAATTTAGCTATTCTGATTCTACTACATTGTCTGTACTACCTACCTATATATACTACGTTGTCTACGTTATTTCCCTCTTACTTGACTTTTTGACTCTGGGAAATAAGTGAAATTACTGATGTCGAATTGCCGTAGGCTACAAGATAGTACCTATCGTCGTTTACGAAGCAAAATGATGCACAGCACGGCTGCACGGCACAGCCAATTTTGGCTCAAAGCAAAGTGATGCATATCCATGCGTGTGCTTTGTATTCATCATTTTGCTTTGAGTCAAAATTGGATATGTGCATCCTTTTGCTTCTTAAGCGACGCTATGTATTTACATAAAGCTATAGCTGAATACTGCATATTTCGGTCTGTTTTTCTGTATTATTGTTTTAAACCTAGTTATTAGTAGGTTTATCGTAAGTTATTTATTATATATGTGGAGCGTGTTAGTATGTATCTTGTGTGGGGATCGGAGAGACTCAGGAAGAGCTCTAGTACATGTTCATATCAGTGCATTGCGAAAGAGCATTTTATCTTTGTATCTTAGTGCTTAGCTTTAAGGTCGACGTAGAAGAAGATACTTGTTGTCGGTACTTACTTAACTGGGAATGTGGGAAAGCGAGGTTTAGGTTTTGTAATTAAGAATACAAACTCACCTGAGGAAATTGTGGTTGGTTGCAGCTGTGCATAATTTTGCATACGTAGATTTAGTATTGCTACAACAAGGAGTTAATTTCATTGTCAGGGTAGAAAAACGTGTATCAGTATTGAAGAAGGATTTTTCTAAAAATCGCTTAAGCATCCCTAAAAATACCGACACTGGTGAGATTTTCTTTTACTGCATCGTTCTACTATTACCTAGGTTTGTTTGCATAGTTTTGAAATTAAATAATAATAATAAATACGTTTCCAATCTGTATTGATATAGAAAGCCAATGGTAGTAATTAATTGTGTACTTTTTAATAATACTTAATACTAATTATTAACAACCCTATCGCGCGGCAGAGTTGGAGGGGAATGCAATTTTGTAATACGTGATAGTTGTAGGTTATGTCTAAAATAGAAAACACATTTTAAAAGTACTAGAAATTAAGCTTGTTCCTTGTGTGGATATCTGTATCTATAGGTTATTCATTGTGCGTTACTAAATTATTTTCATGAATTTAAAATAAATCTTTACAGTTAGTCCTTGATTACATTAATAGATGAATATGTAAAAGGGTATCATGCGTTGATCTTGTATCCGTCTGTTAAAGTCCTCTTCTGTTTGTGACAGTGGTGGTTTAATATATGTTATATACCTAACTTATTTACTAATTGAGGTTGTGTATGAGTTAGGTATATGTATATTGGATTATCGTACTTACTCCATGTGAATGAAACTAAGGAGTACCTAATTGTTTTTACAAAATCTCCGCAAATTAAAATGTTTTCATTTCTTAGGGCCAAATAGTTAAGAAGTCCAAAAAGTGGGTTTGTAAGAGCTGCAACACCAAGCAATCTGTTCTACGGGTAAGCATCTTTTGATTGAAAATGTGAAACTAGTATTTAAAGCGTTACAATCATCACGGGAGTGCATTTGATAGATTTATAACATTGGTATAAATATGTAGGTGTTTCACGAAGGACTTGGAAGTGAGTGCCGAAGTGTCGTGCAAGCTTTGAACGTTGCTCGGGGTCAGCAAGTCGAATCTGAACAGAATCTTCGTACCGAGGAAGTTGCATTCTTTTCTTCTCAAAGCGTGCAGCGAGATAGTTCGAATAACTTGGAGAATCACGCTCAAGGCCGTCAGTACGACAACGAAGGAAGGGTTGCTCAAAATTTGACTACTGTTTCGGGTGTACCGGTAGTCCCTGAAAATAAGTCGCGGTGGACAAAATTTTGTAACGAATCTGAATCCAACGAATTTCTTTTCGACTAGGACTGTGAAATCCGAAACTCAGCTTCATCATGGCCAAACAACAAAGTCCTATCGTTAAGGCTTACTTAATTTTGTACAACGTCGTACTAACTCTAGGATGGATTTATGTAGCGTACTTAGGTTTCCAAAAGCGTAATGAGTACACCAAAATTTGGTCCTACACAGAAATGCCATTAAAAATTTTTCAAAGTGCTGCAATTATGGAGGTAACATTTTATTTACAAGTTTTTGATTTATTTGATCTTATCAAATTATCTGTAAATATTCAATTTCCTATTTGATACAATTACCTAGATTGTCCATGCAATACTTGGATTTACCCCCACAAGTGTTTTCCTCGTTGGATTTCAAGTATTTTCTCGATTGGGAGTGGTTTGGGGTTGTTTGGACTTGGTTCCTCCAGCAAGAGTGTCTTTCGGCGTGCCCTTACTGTTTATTTGTTGGACTATTACAGAGATAGTGCGATATTCGTACTACGCCCTGCATTTGATTGGTTACGCCAGTATTATTCAGTGGTTTCGGTAGGTTTAATTTAACATCATTTTACACCTATTTTGTCCTTAAAGTTTATAATAAATTATCAGTTCAATTGTAATACTTTAAACATGACTTGTAAACACGGTGTTTTCGATTTTTAAAATGTGTAGGTATTCACTATTCGTTATTCTCTATCCTTTGGGAATTACTGGAGAGCTCATGGCCATGTACGACAGCTTGGATTATATAAAGAAACACAATATTTGGACAATTCGTATGCCGAATGCGTTGAATGCGACATTTGACTACCACCATGTTCTTGTTTTCCTCATGCTAATGTATATTCCAGGTATATGCGTATTCGCTTACTATTGTATTACCCTTACATCTTTTTATGTTAGAACTTATTTTATGTTCGGACACAATAACTTAGTTATCAATAGCAGAAGTTATTAATCTGTTCAGTTTGAAACAAGTACAGTGACACTGCGTTAGCTTTCGCAACTTCGTCATAATTGAATCGAAAGCATACACTATAATGAAGTACAATTCCCGTAGTTTAAACTAGGCAGAGGGAATATTTATTATGGAGTTTTGTGCTCCTTCTCACAATCACCACTTTCGAGATCAAAAAAGTAGAGAGAAAAAGGAAATACATACATCTATTTCTCACTGCAGTTGTTACAGTAGCACTTGCCGTTTCCTGGTAGTAAAGGAAAACAGCCCGCACTTTGCAAATGTCTGATATGGAAATACACCGATACATTTCCAAAAAATATATACATAATACGGGAATTATTACCTATCATACACTGCTAGGGCATCTGAACTCACAAAGAAAAATATTAGCAGACATTGTCAAATGAATTAAACGTATTTGTAAAATAGTACCGAATGATTTTTGACAGGACGTGTTCACAGGAGTCATAAACCCTGTATCATTTGGCAACCCAAAAAGGCTGCTTTTCTAATATTTTTGTTAACACAGTAATTCATAAAATAGTTGCTCTAGATTGTTTGGTGTGTGGGTGTTATTTGGTTATAGTGGTAGTACTGGGTGATATTGCACTACATTAATACAAAATACGTTAGTAGAAGTTGGTGCCCTATTTGCAACAGAATTATTGTAAATTAACAATACTTTCTTTGTTTATTTCAGTTTTCCCTCAACTCTATTTCCACATGTTTGCTCAACGTCGAAAAATTCTTGGAGGAGGAAGCAAGGCTAAAGCTCACTAACTTTTTAAAGTATGAATCACAAAAGTAAAAACAATAATAATAATTATTGGTATTCCAAAGATACTTTACAATGAACTCGTTATATATGTACATGGCTTAAACTACTAATAGTACACAAGTATATCTCACCATCACAATTCAGAAACCAATCTCACCTCTTTTGTAAACTGAGTGTTGAGAGCTGACGCTGCTAGTGTAATCATATGTAAAAACAAAGACCTAGTGATATTGTATTATACTCGTGCACTTTGCTTGTAAAATTTGCGATAGAATGGAAAGTTAGTGTGACTCAGTGGAAAATACAGCTTATACGATATGGTTTTAAATTATTCAGTACAGACTGCATAGTAATAATTTATCCACCCAATTCATTTTGAGGAAAAAAACATACATTATTAAATGTTTTGAAACAACTTGTAAGAAATTGATTATTCCGAGAAGCAAAATTAAGCGTTGTGAATCTTAATAAGAAACTTGTTGAGTCGGTATTTGTTAATATTACTTCTACAGAAATACAGAGTGTTAAGTTTTGAAAAGTAGAATGAGTTAATTGGTAGTCTATTCAGATTTTGTTATTCATTTGTGATTATTTTTGTGAATGTTCAGCTTGCAAGTTTCTTCATCAGTAGAAATAAAGTGACTATTTTTTTCACTCAACGGCTAATCTTAATCAGTTTTTGTTCTTGGGCTGTTTCCCCGCTAAGAGTTGGAATCCAACGATCATCTGAAGAAAACATTTTCCATGTAGTTGAATAAAAAGTATACTTGTATACATACATAGTGCGTTGCTATTAATTAGAAAGGAACGTAGTATGTTGCAATGCAGTTGCTTAAAACGTGTAAAATGAATCAGCTTACCAGAGTTACAAGCAAGAATACCAAGATGAATACAGCTAGTATTCGAATGACCAGTTTGACGTCCATTGTAGTTTGGAAAGATTTAGTGAAATTTGTGTCACAGTTTGTAGCTAGCTTTTGTACTTTCTTCACGCCAATAACAGAAACAGATGTTGATGAGCTTCCCTTTGGTTCAGTTTTCTATTTGGATTGTTGGTGTTTTTTAATGCCTTCCAAAAATGCAAACTCGGTACTCTCTTCGTCGGACTGATTCTCTGGAGAAAGTATAAATAAAACTTTTACGAGACTAAAAACCAAGTAAGAATTTTTATAAGGTTGATTATGGATATTTTCAGGAAAGTGGTACGCCCATTTGGGACAGTTACGATTTCTGGGTTCTGCTGGAGCATGTAGCTTTTAATGAACTAAACCCGTGTTTTTTTCTTTGGAAAAATGAAGCTGACTTTGACTAAGAAAATGGTTTGTGTGTGAGGAATACTTGAGGGACGATGTATGAGAAGATAACGTCAATATTCTTGGTATCTCGTCGCAATTGTCCATCAAGTTGAGATAGAAATTCGATTTATTTGCTGTCTCTCTTCCTGTCCTTCCCCTATTAAGTACGACAAGACAACTTGGGAATTATAATTACAGCTGTAACGGTAGTTACGATAGTGAAACCAACTCTATATATATTTCGCGATTTCCACTTCTTCTTGGCTTTTAATTTAGTTTATGTCCAATGGCATCTAGCAACATATCTAACTACCTCATATGTTTTATTTATGTATGAAACTCATCGTCGGACTCGACAATAACTTCGCATGTAATTCTTCGTTATCTCTTAAACTCTTATTTTGAAGGATATTATGTTTCGCATACTGTGCAGTGTGCAGTATAAGCGACTTAATACGTCAAATGTTGAATAATCATACCGGGTAAAAGTAGCAGGTTTAGAAAGAACTAGTCTATTAGTAATAATCATGAAATGTAGTGAGTAATTCAGTAATGGTATCTATGCCATGGGAAACAAAGACAATTCATTTTTTCGTTTGGCTGTACGAACAAACTTGAGACAAGTTGTAGCCTGTGTGAAATCAATGAATTATTTAATCAGATCGTGTTGCGCACAGGTATAGTATGTTGTCGGTGTAGGTTCGATGGTACAGGATCCAATCCATTTCATTACATCAGAGACAACATGTGGCCAAAACAAAACATGAGATGTTGCACGCTACAAAACAAAACCACTCAGTGTACATACTGACATACCGTTTGGAAGCGATTCCTCCGAATTACAGAATTACAGCCAAAGAACGCTCACACTAAAACCGAACGCTTCATTTAAGAGTCGGTGAAACCGTAACCTGCTTCGGGAAGTGAATGGCTTGACTAAATCAACTATTCACCTACACTGCACTTGGGTACACCAAAAATAATGTACAATAGGTTGGTTGATAGTTTGCAATTCAAATTGTTACCTGATGTACCTATACAATTATTACATGCTTTATCCTTACGTGATTTAGAATGGCAGACAATTTCGTGTCATTTATTTCCAGCGTGAGAAACAAAATTGTCGGATGTTACACGGAGTGTGAAAATAAGATAGGATGAACGTCCTAAGAGCACACAACATCTGCTCTGAATAGCTGTCACTTTAGGTTTAGGTTCCTTTTCGGTTGAATTTTAGATGTCTAACTTTGCGGTTTGCGTGTAGATTTCCCTGGAGAATAATTATCCTTCGGGGTATTTCAGGATACTAGTAACGCTAATCGAATCCGAATTTCGACATACTTATACGTAGGGAAATGTGCGGAAGATAAAAATAAAACAACAGCTAATTACATGATAAGATACCTGTATTATACATACATAGGTAGGTACATATATAAGCTATACTATAGCTATAGTGACAGTTCCATGCGTTTGGCTAAGTTCGACAGACAAAAAAGGTGGGTTCTTGCCAACAAAGTAACATCACTCACGTAATGGCATATTGCATAGAGTTCGTCTTGTAAGTTATTGTTTTTTAATAATATATACTGTGTAAAATTAAAATGCTATTCAAACTAATGGTGTGTCAGCCAAATTTTTCAAATTTGTTAATTGACGACGCACTTAAAGGTTGAAAAAGTTTGCGTTTTTGAAAAAAGTAAGGTGTCCGAAACGCTTTTGAAGACAAAGTAGCAATTAAAATGAATAAAATTTTAGATTGTTGCCCAGCTTTGTCTACAGACCTTTAGAGGGTACAACAACTTCCATCATACTATCACAACCTACGCAGACCTACGTAATTTGCTTAAGGGATTCAGAACTGTCATTTAACAAAGAACGTAGTATTAAATCTTTATTTTTGTCTTTTTTTATACAATTTTATCTAATTACTTAATTAGCAGGAAAAAAATGAAAATTATGCATACAAACGAAAGTAATATACATATAGTCATACATAAAGAAACACAGGTTCAGAATTATTGAATAAGCTTTATCAATTATTTTCCTCAACCATATTTAAATTACACGTAGATGCGAGATTTCACTACAACTTAGCTATTATAATATAAAACGAAATGATTTACAGGAATATTTTTAACAAGACGTGGCATTTCTATTTTAATGTCCTTATCTGGCAGAAAAATTAACTGCTCGTTTGGTCAAAGTACTTCAGGGGAGCATAAATCGTCGGGGTTAGTGGCTCCCTATAAAGAGTAAAACAGCACGTCAACACAGAAACAGTAGCTATGGAATAAAATATAACAAGTAAAGACTATCAGAAAGAGCCAGATTTTCCTGAGGCGAGGAATAATGTCACGTACTCACATTGTAAGGTCAATTCTAGAGTAAGACTTTTCACTCTTTGGAAGAAATTTTAGATCGGTACTGCTAGTACTGCACTATACTAACGACAATAGTACTAATTAGCAATACATAAAAAATTAATAATTAAATTCTGAAACGCTACTCTTTTGGGCAGTAGACATCAAATTGTAGAAGGGCTGGACTCCAAGGACGGTAGGAAGACTAAAATAATAAAAATATACAAAATTAGCCCGAGTTACCATCCTAGAAAACAACGATCCGGCCTTGAGTAGAAGGAAAAAATTCGTCGGTCCCACCGCTATTGTAAGCTACATATGCTTCAATTCGACTCCATCTATATCCCTACCACTTTTTAAACGCGTTGCTCTTGCTTGCGTAAGTAGATTTAGAAATGCATATCTAAAAAACATTATTCCCGGTTAAGACGAGAAAATCAACTTCATTTCACTTTACTACTCCACTCCTCACTATTAGACTCGGCATCAAAAAAAAACTGACACAACACTAACCCATGAACTGCACTTTAGAAAAGCCTGACCTTTTTATACGAAACCCGTTTATAAATAAATAGGTAAGTGCTAACATTTGAAAATTGTTAAAACTTAGTAAAAGACGTATTCTTACACAAACAAGTATTACAATTTCCGAGTCTTCACAAAAATCTACCGTTCGAAAAACCTGCTGATGACCACACAGAATAAAATCGACTTAAGACAATTACGTTAGACAAAGGTATTGATAATAATAAATTCTAGCTTTAAACTTAATCACAATATATATAATATGTTAATAGTTCCGAGCCGAGTGTACTTCGCCGAAGCATGAAGTGATCAGGAGCTTTGACGAAATTCATTACACGGCAATTTCAACAATATCTTCCATTTCAACAGATTTAGTTGCAGACGCTGCTTCCGCTGCTGCTGCAGCTGCACATGTTTCTTTCCATTTTTTTCGTAACGGTGAAAATATAATACGACATTCAGTAAATCTATCTGTTTGTATTTCCGGCAATAGAATCTGAAACAAAAGCAAAACATTCATACAGACTCAGAGTATTTCAGTAATTTCAGTTCTGGAGTATTTTACTCCCATACGGGATCGTTTTCCCTGACTGAATAAAGATTACACTTTCATCCGCATGAAATACTTACCTTGATCTGTTTCTTTAAACCATCAAAATAATCTTTTTCTTTTATCTTTAGATCCTCTTTATCTAGATGTTCATCGTTTGCCCCTTCATCATCAGACACGTAGCCATGAGGTACCAACCACCCATCTTCGTCGTCCTCTTCAGAATCATTTTCATGTTCATCTTCTTTATCAGAATTAGCTAAGTCTTCAGCATCTTCTGGCTCTTCTTCCCACTCATCGTCCGAATCAAAATCATAGTCAACTTCCTGCATAATTTACAGAACAGTATTATATCGCTCATTATAGTTTACATTCATAATCACACGGCACTGAACACTGATTACTATTTTTTATTAATGTATGTAAAATGTATATGCATATGTACACATATATATGTTCAGTTATATTTGTATAACAGGACTACATGATTGATAGAAATCAACTACAACTCCACGTAAGTTATCAGTACGGCGGTCATTATAATACAACTACAATAATTGCCGATTTAAGCGCCACAACAAAATTGAAACTCAAAGCCAAAACGCATAAAAATGATTACCTTCTCTTGAGCAAGAGGCCTTCTAGCTGTCACAACAGTAGATAATTTTTTCCATGTCCCCCAATAAGCAGGTCTCTGGTTTTCTTTGAACTGCAACAATTTATAACGCCATTTTACAAGACCCTGTGACTTTGGATTTTCAATTATGTCATTTGAAATTATCTGAACTTCGGCTTCAGTTTGCAAATCAGTCCGGCAATATTTTCTGCCTCCATGCTGCTTTAAGTAAAGCAAGTAATGGCTTGCATCCTGCGATTTGTTAAGGCTGGTTGGTCCATCAATATCCATTGGTTCATCTTCTGTGCTTTGTAATTCCAGCTCATTTAAGTTGCCTTCTGATAAGCACTGAAGATCGAAAGCACGAGTTTCTTCAACTGAAAGCTTAGAACGTCTTAGTGTCGGGGCTAAACCCATATTACTTTTAACTTCAAACATTATTGGTTTGAATACATTATGATTTGCACTGCTATCAGTAGTGCTTTTGAAGCTGGAATCGGCAGAGATGGTTGCATTCTGTTGGTCACCCCCAACTTGGGTCAGGCTGCTCCGACTTGCTGGAGTCTTTGCCGATGCAGGAGATTTCTGAAAGAAATTCTGAAACAATTTGGCTTGTTTGGCTAGTTTCTCCTCGTCTTTCTTCTTGTCTCGATCTTTTTCTGCTTGTTTTTTCAAACGCTCTTCCTCTTTTTCTTTCTTCCGCTTTTCTTCTTCCTCCAATTTTTTCTTTCTTTCTTCTTCCTTCATCCGTTTTTCTTCCTCCTTCTCTTTCTTCCGCTTTTCTTCTTCCTCTAATTTTTTCTTTCTTTCTTCTTCCTTCACCCGTTTTTCTTCCTCCTTCTCTTTTTTCCGCTTTTCGTCCTCTTCCTGTTTTTTTCGTTTTTCTTCTTCGCGTTGAAGTCGCTCTTCTTCCTTCTGTTGGAGTTTTGCCTTTCGTTCTTCTTCTCGACGCTGCTTTTCATCTTCCCTTTTTTGCTTTTCTTCTTCTAACTTAGCTCGCTTTTCTTGTCGGTCCTTCAAAAAGTCAACAGATAGATATGAATTTAAAATAATGTTATACCTATTCCTATATATTTATTAACAATAAAGTTCTCAAAAGTTTTGGGGTTATGATTTAAAATGCGGATGGAATTTTCGAGTTGAGCTTGAGTAAACTCTTACCCTTTCTCGCTCTTCACGCTCTTTAGAACTGAGTCTTTTACGTTTTTTTGTATTTGTGCTTGGAGTTTTAGGACTTTTCGAATCAACGTTTACAGGAGTGCAAGGATTTTTTGCACTTGGTGTCGTCGCATTAAGTACTTGTATTTCTTCGTCTGAGTTCAGATCTTTGCCCGATTCATCGCTAGCACCCACTTCTTGAATAGATTTATTTTCCACGTCCATCGTAAAGTATCTTCCAATTATGCGTCTTTAACTGTACACAAAGCGCAAAAATAAAAAATACATTAACATGAAAGTTTACCATAGATCACACTGACATACCACACCACCTGACCTGTAAATGGCTGTAAAGTAGCCTAATGCCTAGATCGGTGATTGGTTGTAGGTCGCAGCATACTTATGTACAACGTACCCTGAAATCCTAACTCCTGTAATAGGTGGATAACCCCTTGCAAAAATTTCTCTAACGGTACAGGTACAGATATTGGCAACGTAGATAGGCACACAATACACCCCCTACCCCTGCGAAAACTGTAGGTTTCAGTGTATGACGAGCCATATATTACAACGCTTTAAATACGAATAAGCAAGTGGAATAATAAACCTCAAATGAAAAATAGAAAGATAACCTTTCTTTAACAAACGAAAGTTGACTGAAAAAGCACTTTCAATATCCAATTTATAGTCCGCAAATTTTTATCTGTTATCCCCTTGGACGACTTGGACCTACAACCTAGGAATAACAATATAATTACTTTGAACTTCCAAAACTCAAAAATACATTTAAAGGGAACAAATGACAGATATCTGTATTGTTGATTGTAACTCATGATGTGTACAAAGTACAACTGTACAATCTACGAATTACGACAATAACCACCATGAAGTCAACAGCTGACAGTATGTTTTTACAGTTTAAATACGTATCACTTACAAATTATAATGAATGGCAAACAATGACGGAACCATCAGACACACTTGCCCGTGCCTTTAGCTTTACCAACAAAATAAACAATAAAGTATAGTAAATTAAAAAGGTGTGTATTACGAGTGGTACCGCATTGTTGATTTTGATACTGCTAATGACAGTGATGATTGACTGATCTGATACATACATGGATAAGTTGTGTTGTAACTCACCTTTGTTATTATGCTGATTGAGAAACTTTGAGAGACTGAAAGGCTCAAGTCACACTGTAGGCTAATTAGGGTCGTCTGCAATCCAAGATTAAACAAATCGCAATGATTCTTTTAAGTTCCTTCTCTCCAGCAAACTAAGTCCAGTACTCTCACTGCACTGAGCCAAGCCCAAGTCCCTTCTTAGTTCACGTAGACAAGAGTAAGAAATAAAATAATTTCAATCAATATTAACTAACTTTTTATTTTTCTTCCGAAGCAATACTACTGAATAGTACTGAATTGAAGATCGAATTGCTATTGTGTTCGTAATGGAAAAAGTGGAGGTGCAAATGTGCCGCGGCCGATTCCCGCTCGCTCACAAGTCAACTAAAAACCCTCACTACACCTTTCAATTGTCCACCAACCACACACCACTGCACTGCACTGCCACAAATGCACAATAAATAGATGAACAACTACTCCACGGATTTCGCCCTCTTATCTCAAATCTCATCCTTCCCTAACTAGTCATGTCATAATGACCAGATTTTAGCCGGTGCCTCTGTGTCACCATTTTTGGCCACCCCCAGCAACACCATTACAAAAAGCCATACTGCAGACCCCCATCGACCATTCCAGTCACATATGGCGGGTCTTTTTCAAGTAAACTTAAATGAGAGAATATTTAAAAACGAAGGTACTCCTTTCGTGTTTTTTAAATATTTAAGGTTTAAACGCTAGGTTGCCTTGCGTGCGGGTATTTGTGGTATTCCATTTAAAATACATTTCAACTCACAATTACCCCCCATCATAGTTTCCCACACATATCCTATCGCTGTCGCTATCGCTATTAGGACTCCATTTTTTCAGACCCTTATCTTCCCTTGGTTATATAATACCCTCATTTTTTCTATATCTCTACCGCTCAAATAAACTGTATACGGACAGGCAAGCTCCAGAGTATTTTGCACTATTGATACCCTAAAGGTGTTAAAATACTATTGACAATGTCTATAAAGTAAATGAGCATTATGGGGTGGGGGCGGGGGCTGTTATTCCAACGCTAAAGTACGAACAATCATGTTTACCTTTATCCTTATTGTTCAAAACT
>JAQFZC010006211.1:0-12847 GCA_034695205.1 Dicyrtoma fusca
TTTTCCCATTAGCGAGCAGCTGTAATTCGGATTTTACTGTGTCGGGCAACCACAACCGGGACCGGGATTATTATCTTGTCGAAGAAGTAGACTTCCTGTCAGAGCAGTAGTGCTCCTGCTGACTGTTTGCTTTAATTTTTGTTCTTTTAGTTTTAAGGCTGTAGTGACAATTTTCAAACTAATTTGTCTTTATACATACATCTGCGCTGTGTGCTTTCTTATTTTATAATTAAAACAAAGACAATGCGTTCTTTAGAATGCGAGACTTTAGATGCAAAATGTCCCATAATATCCTATTGTGCCATTATTTCCGATGGCGATTAGCGCAGGAAATAATGGTGGCAATGGATATGCGACATTTTGCATCTTAATTTGTGGAATATGAAGGTATGTATGTACGTCTACTAAGAACCATCATTATCTAAAGGAACCTACGTTACGTTTTCTGTGGTATGTGTACGCGACATTTCAACCGTGAGATTAATATGTATTGGAGATTAAAAAAAGAAGGAACAATGGTCTCAATAGTGTTTCCCAAATGCAAATTTTGAGTTTAGAAGGAAATTGCTGTTTATTTTTGTTTCTTGCCTTTTGTATTTGTCTAATTTATAAATAAGACAATGGCCAAGTACATACACTTGTATAAATAAAATTTTGCAGTATTTTTTATGCTAGCTTTACTTTTATATTCTGTAAAACCAGCGCAGTGTTTGTTCCTTTTGGCAGTACTAATCTGTGTGGATCTACTCTGTTTTGTCTGTTCCTGTCCTTTATTTTTGTTTAATTCTACTGTCTCTTTATAATTTTGTGTTTAATTATTATAATTGTTGTGAGGGATGTGTTTGTATTGTGGGCCCTGTCCTTGCTTGGCCTTCCTAGCTTTCCTAAATTAAAAACTTTACACGCTTTGAGCTTTCTATAGGCTGCCGACCAAGATGAATCTTTAACTCTCTGTCTTCTGTACTTGTGTAATGAGTGAGAAGGGGAAATACGGGTAGAGTGAAGGCATGCCCTAGAATCGGGGTAAACCCAGATTACCAATCATTTATCGATTATGGAGCTCATAAATCTTTTTTGTGGTTTTTTTGCATCGCAGGCCACACTTTTAGGATTCCAGACTCGGTCATGGGATTGACATTCATAGCAGCGGGGACGAGTGTTCCAGAAGCCGTTTCCTCCATCATTGTTGCTCGGCAAGGTAAGCACTGTAGCCAATCCACATTCTAATGACGTTGACGTTTTGTAAGTGATGTAGAAATAACCCTCTCTCATTTTTACCTCGTTCATCTTCACATTCAGTTTCAGAATATTAATTCACAATCTGAAATTGACGGGGTTCTCTGACATTTTTGGGTGTGAGCTGAATATATATGTATGCTTCACAAATGCTTATGTATTTGTGATTTATTTTAATAATTTTGATAAATTGAAAGAAATTACTATGTACCTAAGAAATAAATTTTACGTGTTACATTTTAGGTTTGGGCTCTATGAGCATCAGTAATTCCATTGGGTCAAATACGTTCGACATTCTCATGTGTTTGGGAATCCCTTGGCTCATCAAGGCTTCCATGATTGCGACAGCCGAAGAGAATTTCATTCAGATCAATTCTGCAGGCTTAGAGTACTCAATATTGATTCTAATTATCTCTTTGATACTCCTGTACACGATTCTAGCTTGGAACAAGTTCTATTTGGATAGGAAAGTTGCCATTATTTCACTTGTGATGTACGCTTTCTTCCTTGTATTTACCTCACTCTTTGAAATGAATACTTTTTTCGTTGTTAACTTACCAACTTGTGATATATCAAAGACGAACTTGTAATTTAATTTAACTGAAATATTAGACTATGACCATGTACATACTTTAGTTAGGTAGGTACGTTACAATTAACCTACACACCTACATAATTACTACTAACACGGTTGAATCATTTTATTTTACTGTTGACAGTCTGCAAATAATACTTTGTTATTAAATCTGTACTTTTGTAGTTTGTAGTTACATCGCCAGCAATCGTTTAATGCACCTCTTGTACTTCCCAAGTTATTATGTAATGGTACATAATTGTATATCTTGGTGTTTGGTGATGATTCGTTACGTTTTATTGCATTTCCATTAAATGTGAAATAAATTATACAATGCAATGTAATAAACCCAATCCCAGTAACACATATTTAATGTACGTACCTACGTTGTTTACTGTTTACGTGTTGTTTTACTTGTTGTTATTTTTAGGTCTACGTAGGTCAGGTAGGTGACCGCAAATAGTTCTTATTGTTAGTTACAATTTTAGAAACACAACGCTCTCGTATCGATTTGATTGGATCCATCTGCGTAATCTTGAGAAGCTAAAGCTAGCAGACTGACAGCTAACAGTAACTAATACGCGGTAGAAGAAAAAAACTACCATTAACAGGATTCCAATAATGGGCTTCAATTAGAGGAACAAAACCTGTATTTATGTTAATTTGATTTTAACTTACAAAGTAGAAATTTTATCCGAATAGTATTTCCCCTTGGTTAGTTCTCCATGACAGGAATACAGTGCTTAGATTGAAGAATACTTTATTACAGCCACGTCGTTCGGATAATTGCATAGTACATAATACTCTCTGCTCTGTCTTCAGGCCAGAGTTCTTTCTTAGTCTTTCAATAGGACTGAATTGTAATTGTAAGGATTTTCGTTAATCTTAATAGCTGTTTAAAGGAAATGCACTAGATAAGGTTTATTGCTAGTTTCCACTTTGAGAATTGAGGTAGCATTTAAAGATCATGTATGTACATGCTTATATTGTATCAACCTAATCTATAATTTTACTCTAACTGTGTGTACAAAATATCTTCATTGTTATCGATGCGATGGGGCGATACGATGGCAGCAGTAAGTATACTCAGTCAGTATATATGTACAGACAGACACGTTATTGTTAAAACTCTTTGTGATTGTTGTAACTGGGAAAAATCACAGAGTGTGAAATACATACTTACGTGCCTAGGCTTAGTTTATCAATGCTGCCCTTGAACTTGGTGTAATTTTAGGATTGTCTTTTATGCTGTGGTATCAGAGCTATAGCTATTTAGGTACACGTAATTAAAACATTGCAGGGAAGGCTGCCTTTGTACCTACATATTAAATGTCTTTTGCTCTCAAACAAAAAAGCATCGGCACTCGAGAAAGACGAAGAAGCTAGCTTGCCAGGCCAGGCAATAAACAGTCAACTCCCCTGCCCTGTACATTGTACATATACGTACATACGTAATCATTTGGCACACTGATAATTGCAAGAATTCTAATAATGGATCATGCTAGACGAGGCGGAACTATCATTCATCATTATCGCAGAAACACCAAATACAAGTGAACCTTAAATTCTATAAGTATAGACTGTCTTTTGTACTCTTCTGTTGGTAGTGTGTCAAGCAAAACTGACTAGTGAGTATAGGTATACAATCTTGTATCTTCTGTAATAAAAAAAAATATGGCCAAGTAGTGTATTTTTATATCATTCCCATTATTTTTACTATCCATTTATGTAACTGACCTGCTGTATGCACTCTGACTGATGTAAGATGAAGATGAGGCAGCTGATGGACACAATAACAAACAGACGGACGGACAAAGCCACCGTTTAAGACGATCCCCACAAATTAAGCATTGGGATTTACTTCTGGTTCAGGTGGTCGGTCGTTCTGGCGATAAGTTTTCTATTATGTACATTCCATAGGAAATGCGTGTTTTACAGACGTTTCTAGGTAGATTACTTTGTTCATATAATTACAGGACTGCGTCGAACAGTTGAACATCAGTATTTTAAGCAAATCTCCCAGCCATCTGCTATTACACCAGCCCATATCTTCCGCTGCAATTGTTGCAGTTGCAATTACGATTTATTACGTCGATAATGGCCACCCTATGATACCTACTAAAAATATGGTACAAAATGTTAAAAGCAGAGAAACAACTCAGTCAAGGCTCACTTTTTTCCTTAAATGTGACCAAGATCGACGAGCAAATGTAGAGTAGGAAAGAGATTTAATTCTGAGGCAAATATTTATATTTAGATATTCACTGGACTTGAAGTTAAGGTAGAAATCAAGGTCATTCTTCAGTTGGTGGCTTCATTTCCAGTCATTTAGAGTATTTAAAGAAGGAACTCATGCGAATTCAGATTTAATTTTAAGTTGCTCTCCAGACAGCCAGAAGTAAGCCATCATGGCAGGGCTTTGGTCCTTACGGGCGATACGCAATCAAATCTACGCTTTGTTCTTCACTCTGCTTTTTATACTTTTGTATCCGCCGTCCATCGTAGCTTTCATCCCCGTGTATCTCACCCGCTTCCTTGTGTACATTCTCAAAAGGATAGTTCGTCCGGATTTGGACAAAATGATTGTGACTCGAAGCTCCGTCCTAGCACTGGACGACCCATACAAAAATCCAAAGTGGAACATTTGTGTTTGGATCGTGATGGAAGGGAATTTAAATTTTGCACAATTTCGTTCGAATTTTCATGAAAAGTTTGTGCGATACAAACTACCAAACGGAAAATTCCGGGATCCGGAGTACCAGCAGTACTACTACAAGTGGCTAGGGTTTCTATTTTGGAAATGGGAAGAGGCCTTCGATATAAAATTCCACATGAGATACTATTATGGGAATGAAGGCACTTTCGATGCGAGCGATTGTGATGGAGCAAAATCTACGAGTGAAACTGAACTGAAAGACATTGTTAAAAAACTTACATGGGCTCCATTTCAAAGAAAGAAAAGTCCATGGGAATTCTTGTTTATTCCAAATTATAAAACGGAATCGGATGGGACTAAGGTGTATCCGAAAAGTGTACTTTTATTTCGTGTCCATCACGGATTCTGTGATGGACTCACGATTGTTAAGCTTCTCATGGAAGACGCGAATAATGTCAGTGTTAACATCAATGCTCAACCAAATTACGCACAAAGGTCTGCCTGGACTAGATTCAAAGGGGCTGTCACCTTTCCCTTTGTGGCTCCATACCAGCTAATGAAAATGGTGGTCCATGCCAATGATCATAACGAGTGGCACAGAACATCGGAACAGAAACTGACCCGGCCATTCAATTCAGCTTTTACACAGAAAATCCCTCTAAAGTTGATCAAAGATATCAAAAATGCATACGAAGTGAGCTTTACGGCCGTCGTAATGTCCGCCATTGCTGGAGGGATTCAAAATGTGATGATTATGAGAGAAGCCATCGTTCCTAAAAATATAAATGCAGCTATTCCCGTTCCCATGCCAAATCATCCACACAAACTAAGGAATCATTTGTAAGTACATACATACTTGGTACACCTATTAAGTAACCCAATTTTTTACAGCTGACCTTATTGAACTGATTTATATTTTTTTGCTTCGATTTGGATTTTTAGCATATTTTCCTTTTTAAAACTTCCGGTGGGAATCAAAGATCCTGAGCGGCGTCTCAAGAAAATGGAGCAGAATATTCGTGAGCTGAAACAGTCCTACGTTCCGCTGTTAAACTTTTCAATGATTCCCATAGTAGGGGGCTTGTATCAGTGGATGATGAAACCATTTTGCGAAAATCCGTACTCGACCGCCCTCATCTCTAATTTCCCGGGACCAAATAGGTATGGGGATTTCATTGCTGGTGGCGGGGCGCACTGGATTACTGACATGAATTTTTCTGCTGGATTTGGTGCAGGAAAAGTTGGTAAGTTCCAATTTGTTTCCGATTTTGTAGAACTGCAAACTGTATAAACATTTTCTTTCTTGCAAAATGATCATATCATAACTAAATATATATTTTAAAATGGAATTTTTCTTGTAGGATTGGGATTCTGCATGATGAGCTACGGTGACTCGATCCGAATAATTAGTGAAGTCGACAGCAGTATATTGCCAGATGATGCGAGCGTTCATCAGCTCAATAATGAAATACTGAATGAGTTACAAAAGTTAAGCTGTATGACAATAGGGTAATAATTTTATTGCTCTGGATTAAACAAGTAAATAAGGAAAGTTTTTAGACTCATAGCTATAGAATTGCAGTTGCATAAGAGTAGGAATCAAACACAATTTCAATGTACATATTATTTAAGCAGAAGATTAACCTCCTACCTACTATTACAGCAATGGAGTTGTATTTGAAATATGTACAAAGAAAAGTTAGACTACAGTCATATTATTATGTATTTAAGTACTACGCGTATTCCATAACCATTATAACTGCATTGTACTAAAATTGTAAATAAACAATAAATATAAAATCAAATGATTGTTGTAATAATTATTACACAATTGATTCTTATTAGTTAGTTGGATTTGACTGTTATTATTTATCACATATCTGGTTACTACTATCTTCTTCATCCACGTGTTTCCACCGTTTGTTATAATCAACCCATTCGGCGTAATTGCAGTAGACGTTACTATAAAACATTTGAAGGATGGGTGTGCAGTGATTTAAGTTTTTAAGCGAATCTACAGCACGAGGTGTGTCGAGTACGCTCTTTGGACCGACATTAAAAATGGCTTCTGTCAATTCAGGAAAGTCTAACGAGTCAAATAGTGGACTTTTCATACTGCCTAAAAGAATGACGTCCCGCAGGAACAGCTTTTGCAGATCAGGTTGATATTCCCTGAAGATATCGTGGATATAACCTTCATTCTCGTTTCCAATCGTTACATTATTTACAGTAAAATCTTTTAAAAGTCCGAACCTCATATTCTCTGCCAATAATTTGTACAGATTTGGACATTGCGGGCTAATCGACGATACACTCAAAGATTGGACAGATTTCAAATGAACAGTTTTCAAAGCATCTAATACAGCTTCCCAGCTCGCATCTTCGTCGTCACGAAGTTCATTACACAGGTAATCTCCAAAGAAGTTTACATTAACAAGGAATGGCAATTTTTGAGCAATACAAATTATGTCTTGAGCATCCAGTTTCCCCTTGAGATTTACCGTCCTGACGGATGCTGCATTTTTAGCTGGCCAACTGCACCAATCATATTTGATCTCTGGCTCGATTGTGAGGTTAATTACACTTTGATTTGGTGGAAGTTGGGTTAAAGGTGAATCCAGGGTAAATGGAAATTCTTTACCAAAATAAGTTAAGTGTGGGTTGTGTGGCACCGGCACACCTGTTGAAATTGAAGCCATTGAAGTAGACGCTTCGTTGCTGGTGCTTTTATAAAAGGCCACATTAATTGCACACAGGATTATCCCTATGACAACAAATGGAGCAATGAAGAAGCTAATAATCGCTTTCCTGCTTGCTGTAATCAGAAAAATATATCAATTATCGTTAATTATTTTCTTATTAAAGGAATGACTACGCTTAATATTATCCTTTAGGTACATGTATTTGAGTCGGAAGCTACGAGTATGTTAAATGATTACAGATCTTACTTGTTTGCTGAACAGGCTCTGGTGAACTTCCATCTGCGTCAATAGTAGTGTCTACAAAAATTAAAATCATGGTTTTCATAAATTACTGCTGTATGTATGTAGAAATGCATTTTTCAGGTACAGGTTTTTCGAAGATTAAGTCTCGAAAATATTGTTTCCAAGATTTATTTCTCAAAGTTTTTATCGCTTACCCTCACCATGGGGACCGAGAATATCCTTGATTAATTTAATAACATGATCATTCTCATCTGTTTTTTCGAGCGCGACAATGAACAGTGGATCGTAACTCTTCTGAATTATAATGCTGTAAAGGTATTTGCTCTTCTCGTGCTGTATTCGCATCAAATCCTGCAAAACAATTAAAATATGTCAATCATTGTTTCATTAATAAAAGCACACCAAAATGACGAGAAAGTATCTTATTACTGAGTACGTACACATTCCTCTTCTTGGTGGCGACTAATCATCCTCAATGCAGCTAGTTGTACAGCCCAACGGTTGGGGAAGGTTTCATTATAAAGCTGGGGCAAATGACGTTCAAGTAAGTTTTTCCTTCGGGTAGGTCCGAGTCGGAGAAGCTTGTCGTAAACTTCAGTAGTTGTTTCCCCATCGCGATTTTCTAGTAGACCTACGGAATTTCCCGATCTGGGTTCGTTCGCAACGTTCGTGGCCGTTGTCGCTGAAACCATGGCTGGATTGTTGGCGGACATTGGTGTTAAACTAGTGAATCCGTACGGCTTTTATTATTTCAATGAGAAACTAATCGCTTATTACCTAATATGTTGTCTGTATAAGTATAATACCTTTTCAAAGTAGACCTGTTAGTGCTGCACCTTCTGACATATTATAGTTTTAAAACTACGATCAGTGCAAACTTTCTTATTCCGTCTCGACACAGTTTGATTTCGCCTTAATAATTCTGTAATACAAGAAACAGTCATTTACATTCTTAAAGATTTACACAATCTTCTTGCTTTTAAGTTTCTTTAAAAAAGAAAGTAGATAGCCGTCTTCTCATTGTTTATGTAAGTAGTAAATTATAAAAACTTTTAACGCCACTAACAATTCGTACCGGAAGGAAGTAGATCGATAGGGGTATTAGCCTAATTAATTACTCTCATCACCTAGTACGAATTAAGAATGCAATAAACTATTTATAAATTGTATAAGGAATTAGAGTTTACTAGTTAGAGCGATAATATTTTAAATTGTAATGTAAAATAAAATGAAAAAAATGGCGTTTTTAGTAATAAGGTTACCACAATTTTGAGTACAATTTATTTACAAAACAATATTCAAAGATGGAAAAAATGAAGTTTGAGGTTCATAGCACATTTCGTATTTTGTAAAACCAATTGCATACATGTTTCTTTCATAAATATATTTCCCCCCCCCCCAAAAAATCTCTTACATATTTTGGACTTTTTAAATTTGCAATTCATTTTTTAACATTTTCCCCTATTTTTCAATTTTATTGACCCAAAATCTAATAATAATTGAACTGTTATGTTGTAACCTTTCTATCTCTAACCGTTCCCTAACCTAGGTCCGTCATTGGAAATCAATACGTATGTACTGAATTACTTGACAATAAAGCTAAACTGAAACTGAAAACTTGGCCACTGGCTTTGAGCCGATATGCATGGTTACAAAAATACAAAGGGTGCAACTGAGTTAGATGAGGGCCTTTCAGACTCCACGCACCATTTTACTGATACTGTATAATTTTGAAGTTCCGCTGAACGTGTAACCTAAGAGTTCTACAAGGTCAAAACTGTATTTTAACTATTATTGAAATTTAGCACGCTCAAATTAGATGTTTTTAAAATTTCCTTTCAACTGAGCCCTTTTTTTCGCTGAAGACATGTAGTTTATCTGAGTATTATGAAAGACACAATACTGTTCGTAATTTTATGGTTTGTGGTTGCTGACAAATGAAATCCAAACGAAAATGAACAGCGGAAAAATATGGTGATGTCCTAAATGTATCTTAGGCAGAGGCCTCACACAATCGAAAACCGTCAGAGGTTTCAAATTGCTTTAAATAGTTTTAGCTAATGTAACAATAGTGTAACCATGTATATACCTATATGTTGCGTTTATTATTATTACTTATGAATGATATATATGTATTTGGTAGCAAAATTTTATGCATAATCCTACTTACTAACACTGACTTGTATTGTAATTCGAAAAAAGAACGGCACCAAAATTAAAGATTTTGAAAACGAGATTAAAATTATTGTTACAAACCGTTTCAAACGAAATCTAGTTTCTTACTTAGCAAAGGAAGAAAGTGTGAAGGCAGTCCTTGTACTGGGTTGTATTAAAAGTATATGCGCCTTCTTGTAGCTTTGCTTCACGACTTAATAGGAACGGATCAAACCTAACAGTGTCATTTTTTTGTGACTTTTGAGAGATGAGATTACTTCCAAGTTATCTACGATACTGTGATTACAATCAACGGCTTGCTGTTGAATCATGTTTTAACAAACAGTTAACAACCTCATGCCTAAAAAATGATGTTGATCTTCTAAAAGAAGATAAGATAATTAACTATGAACAACCCCGTGGTGGAGGTCGTGGAGGTGAATGTCTGGTATTATTTTAGAATATGTTAGGGCAATTACTCTCAGAGAACTATCCAATGAATCATGATCAAACCGATCGAACAGTGCCATTTTTTGTGGCTTTATGAGAGATGAAACCACTGTCAAGTTATCTACGATACTTTGATTACGATCAACAATTTGAGACTGAATCATGTGATAACAACCAGGTATTAACAACCTCATAATTGGTGGAGGTGGCTGGCCAATTAAATCTCCCCCCTCCACCCCTAAAACAGTAAATAACACTCGTGTATTTGGCTTATAATTATAATTACATTAATCCAGGTGAATTAATTGGCTAGATCACTTGAGATAATTTCCCCACAGTTTATATTTAGTGCGTTCGTTTGGAATATTTGCATACAATACACCATCGACCAACCAAATGACCATCGACCAACAAAAATACGTTTGTATTTGAGCGCACTTGAATTTCCTAGCGCTGATTACTTAATAATTATCAGTGATTGTTTTCATTTTTTGAAATCAAAATAATTATATGAAAGTATACAATTATTTTTTCCATACTTTTTGGTTTTTCCATACTTTATTTACCTTCCCCTACTTTAAAGTCACTATACGTTGTATATCTTCCTTTGTTAATGGACTTACTTAGTTACTTACATATTTAAAGAGTTCTTTGGCAAAACGAGTCTATTTTGTTTCGAAAATGACTCTTTTAGCCAACCTTATTACATATATCTAAGGAATGCTCTACAGACTAGTTAGCGTGCAGTTTTAGGGACGAAAGACCACACCCAAACTATTACTCAAAATTGGTTTTTTGACAAAACAAGTTAAGTCCCCTCCCCTATGCTCCGCTAAACAGCTTTGAAGAGGCTTAAACAGTTTTGTAAAAAATAGTTCTGAGACTAAATCTTGACCTCTAAATCTTCGCTTGAACTACGCTCTAGTGCTGAACACTGATAGGCATAAAATCTAGTTTTTGACAAATATGAATATTTTTTAATATATCGGAAGCTAAAGGGATTTTTTGGCAAAACGAGTTAAGTCAAATATTTCTAATTTTCAAATATTTTTTTAAAACTCATACAACATGAGTAGATTTTAATAATTTTGACAGAATATGTTACCAAGATGTACTAACAATGTGGGCAACTTCACTATGAAAAAAGTTGGCTTTATAACTCTTATTTGGAAAATCGTTGTTTTAAAAGTTACGCAGATAGACAACCGGTTTTGCAAAAACAATGTTCATTTTGTAGGTTGATTTTGTGAATATGTACATAATACGTGCACGTGAGTGTGAGCATGCTCATTTATGATTAGTACTAAATATAAAAAAATTAGGTAACTATCTAATTGTTTGAATGAAATATTAATAAATTGTGAAAGCTTTTAACGACGCTAGCAATACATACGGCAAGGAAGTAAGGTAGTTGGTAGTATCCTAATTAATTACTCATTATTTAAGTACTGTTATGGTCCTTTAACCTATTCGCAACTGGGAAACCATGGAAACAATGCTTTACAAAAGTACTTTCTTCGGGAAATTCACTTTACAAAATGGTCAAAACTAGAAAAAACATTTTCAAAAGCACTCAAAACAAGCATCTAAGTCTTTCAAAAACGTCAAAATTAGAGATTAACGCTTTCAGAAAGGTCAAAACAAGGAATTAGCACTTTCAAAAAGATATAAAACAAGAAATTAGCACTTTCAAAAAGATATAACACAAGGAATTAGCTTTTTCAAAAAGATATAAAACAAGGAATTAGCGCTTTCAAAAAGATACGCGTGTAAAACAAGAAATTAGCGCTTTCAAAAAGATGCGCGTGTAAAACAAGAAATAAACATTAACAAAAACACTCAAAACCAACAACCAAATCTTTCAAAAAGCTCAAAATTGGAAATTAACAATTTCAAAAATATGCACAACAAGAAACAACACTTTCAAAAAGATGTAAAACTAGAAATAGTACCGTTTCAAAAACGTTCACTTGACCTGTTCTCTGGACCTTGCCACTTGTCCCTAGTGCACTTTTCCTTTGTTACTTACTTCCACTTCTTTTTATATCTCTATTACCTATAGTAGTACTTATCTCTATCTCTATATGTGCAACTTGGTCCTATAATGGCTCACTCAGTATCTCCAAGCAAAAAGTGCAGAATGTGTCATCTGAAGCCTGGATATGCACGGTGCGTGCTACACTGTGTTATCTGCAAATCGGTTTATCATCATTGGACTTGCCTCAACATGGCTTTGATTAAATTCCGATCTTTGTGTTTATCTCCGTGGACTTGCTTTTGCTGTGAAAACTCTTTTGTGCTGACTAACTGCTTGTGCTGTGGCTTATCTACGGTGTATTCAAGGAATATCGACAAAACGTGGTATTGTATGTCTTGTCTATTTCCATCCCATGCAATCCACGATTCATTCCCTGAATATGTAAGTATATTACCACAGTTACCTATTAATAATGTTAAGCTATTAAAAGGACTAAAGATAGGGTCTATTAATGTTAATACTCTAACCTGTAGCAAGCTAGTTGATGTAAGCAATTTAATTGATAAGTACAAATTTGATGTTTTAATTGTACTTGAGACAAAATTTGATGAGAATGTAATGCTAGGGCAATATACTATTCTAAGATATACTAACTTTAGATTGGATAGAAGCAGTCGAAAAGGTGGTGGTATGCTTATCTATTTTCGTGATAACGTCTCATTTGTTGAACTTTTGCATAATATTGTACTTCCCCATGAGCTCGAGATAAATGTTTTCCGTTGCTCTACTATGCACTGTAAACCTTTCTTAGTTATATCTACCTATAAGCCACCACACATCAATTTCAATAGCTT
>JAQFZC010006212.1:0-12842 GCA_034695205.1 Dicyrtoma fusca
TTACTAATTTAGACGCTACTTACATTTCCTAATACGGCCATAATTTTATCGAGGTACTTCCAGCTTTATTACAATTAGCTTCCACTGCACTGCACTGCTTCAAGGGACCCATCCATTGCCACTGCATTGCTACAAACATCATAAAATAATAATTAAGATAGCACTCAACTCATATCCCGTTCCTATTCCTATAACGAATGTTTCTGTGGAGCTTTCAAATTATTTTTTCTCAATGATATGCCGATAAAACCACATCCTCGACGGGTTTACAATGTCTGTCTGTGCACTATGCATTCTAATTCCTTGCATTACGACTTTGCTTATGTCTATAAACCGTATTAAAAATGTTATGAAAAAAAATAGACTGAGTAAATAAATAATGATGCAATGAAAGATGCATAAATAGTTTGTTGTTGATACTCTGAGATACCTCCTCACAATAAAATAACTACTGTCCTTCCTCATTTCTATTGCCGTCTCGGAAATGGCAACAATAACAAGACTACAGCGCAAAATAATTGAAAAAAATAGCCAATTACCTACCAACTCAAAGTTCATCCATCTTTAGACTGCTTTACCTAATCACTAATCAGGGAATACAAGGTGGCCCTAACTTTTAAAAATCAGATGCAATTTATTGCATTATTATGTAATGTTTTGATTTTGCAATGTTTTTACAATGTCTGATTTTTTTAGTTCCTCGGATCAATTAATTTGTCTGGCCGGGTCGACTGCCACCTGAAACACAGACACAGACGGACAAAAAGTTAAGAAACAATAAAAATTTGTATTGTTTGTTTTCTTGAGGGGATAAAAATACATATTTCCTGGTCATCTAACCCTATTCTCACTATCCGCTAATACGACGTAATAAGTTGATTGAAAACTGGATTTAACTAAGTACCTATATAATCGTCAGGTTGGTCTCAACGTGCTTTCAAACCCACTTTCCTACATGTACACATATATCGCCGATGCTATACATAGTGGGACGCTTCCTTTTCTTAGCATTTTTTAGATGGCTTGGTATTATACCTATGCACATTATAAATAGGTATATTGTACATTGTGAGCGAAGAAACAATGTGGGGTAAACCAGCCAAGTATTTTAAAAAGTTTTAATATGTACCACTTTTGCACATTTTTAAGACAGTGTAAAAACCGGTTTGGAATTTTTGAAATGTAAGAATAGAAGGTTTTCTGTTTTTTTTAATGGTTTTGAAAAATGCAAATCCCGGTTGGGCTACTTTTGAAATGTACGTACATAGAAGGTTTTCGATATTTAACCTTTTCCAAATGACAGTATCTAGTTTGACACTTTTTGAAAATGTTAATTAATACTTTTGACACTTTTGAAAATGTTAATTTACTAGTTTTGACACTTTTTGAAAATGTTAAATTACTGGTTTTTTGGCCTTTTTTAAAAGTTAATTTGTAGTATAAACACTTTTTCTAAAACATTGTTTTCATGGTTTGCCAGTTCCGAATAGGTTAAAAAAGTGTAAATAACAGTTACTATTTTGAATGTTGAAATGAGATGTGCAAACATGCAATTTTGACACTTTTTGAAATGTAAACAGCTGATTTTTGAACACTATAAATAGCAGTTTTGCTATTTTTGAAAAGCGAAAACACCATTTTAAGTATTTTTTAAAAGTGCAAACACCATTTTTACTATTTTTGAAAAGTGCAAACACTATTTTCCCTCTTGAAAAGTACAAAAACCATTTTCACTATTTTAGAAAAGTGCAAACGCAATTTTTACTATTTTGGAAAAGCGCAAACATCATTTTTACTATTTCAAACAAGGTTTAAGTTCGTACTTCAGCCTTTCGTGAATACCGATAAAAATTTGATTGCTGGGACCAACGTTAAAAAGACATTAAGTGAGCGGTGCACGTGTGTCACAACATGCTTTTAAATGTGGACTGCAATTACGTGACAGTGCTTCTTCATCCACGATACTTATATTTATAATGAAGGTAGATACTCGATACCGTCAGAACATGCATTAGCACGAGTGTGAATTGCAATGTCCACGTAGGTAGGCATCTCAATCACATCAGGCCAGGCCAGGCCAGTCATAGGCCAAGTTGTAGTGAGGTGGAATGGAACTACAGAAATAAGACAAAAAAAAACTGCAGATGTGTCAGTATAGATGTTCAGTTCCATACTTAAGAGGAAAACTAGCATGAAATTCCTGGGAGTTGTAGCCTACACTGGTTGCCACCAACAGCAAATGTAAATTTCTTCCTTCTAAGTAGAATTAATTCCACTCACACTTGCCTGCAAGCCAAGTCCAAGTCCAAGTCCAAGACTACCACAATAATAATTTGCGAAGTTGCTTCTTCTCCACGAAAATATTTCGCTAGTTTATAAAATTGTGCAACAATTTTCAAGCACCCGACCCGTTTATAGTCTGGAAGTTTTACTTTTGACCTGACGAGCATACCTAATAGTTTTTTGTTGTGTTTTGTTTGTTTGGTCATACATTGTCATACTGCCGAAAAGAAGTCAATTTTAAGTTCTCTCCAGAGTGATCTTTAAAACATCTACAATTCTAAAATGGCGGATTCAAAAAGATCACAACAGCTAGCGGAGCAAACCATGAACGGACTCAATACTCACTCAGCTAACAGTAGCAGTAACACCGACGACGTAGAGATTAAAAGTCTAAGCGTCCAAAGTTCTAAAAATTCCATTCACTCATTTCATGAGAGATTCGGGGATATCGTACAAATGCTCCTACTGGAGATCCTAGCTGCAATGATCATCATCTTTGTACTACCCGTCATCGTGGTCATGTTTTCAAAGAAGCACATTACAAAATCCGTGAGCTACACGCTTTGCTAGCGTCAAGCTTTCTACGACTAACATTCCTATAACTTTTACAACAGACTAAATGTGAGTAGCAAAATACCTGTGAGGAAATCAATAGTGTACGTACAGTTAGTAGTAGCTGCTACAGTTTTGAAAGCGAAATACAAATAATTATCAAAATATTATGGAGGCGTCAAAATATGACTGTAGCCTGGACAGGTCACACCTTTTTGACATGGATGGTAGATTTGTGGGGCTGGTAGTTGGTAAGTTGATTAATAAAATTAGGTATATAAATAGCTATTTACAATACATGTGCCCTGAACGAAGGAAGTGCTATCTTAATCTTATTTAATGCCATAAATTTGACCATAAATCTTCCTAATTTCAATTTTAGCGATTCGCTACTACAAAATTCAAGGACCGACGGTAATGGAAACATCAATTTGGAAATAGCACGCCAAGCGGTTTCAAAAATACCGTTTTACCCCTTCAATCTTTCAACCCAAAGAAATGGCCTCAAGAAATAGCTACTTAATGCCTCAGCTAAACTTAGAACAGATTTAGTTGTTAAAAACGAGCCGCTTCATAGATTTTCCAAATAAGCGTAACAGCAGCAGCGACAGGTTCCACGTATTCTAAATATAACTATTAATTATGTATTTTACGCAAAATTTCTTAGGTAGTTGTTTTCATGCCCTGTTCATTCATGTAAGGCAGTTACAGAGTCGTAAAAAGAAAAAGAGCCTACTTAGTTGTAGTTATATTGTCGAATTTGTTGTTCAGATTTTTGACATTTTTGATTTCCTCCCTGTAGTTTGATTCTCACTCTGTCTGTCTGTATGTAGATAGCCACGTAGTTATCTGTCAGCCAAAAAGATACATAATTTAATGCAAAACTTCTAGTCACAGTATGTCAAGCCAGTAATACACTATACAAGCAGCCATACTTATACATACACACTTTGGTATATAATTAAATATATATACGTAGGTATGTATGTACCATTAATTCACGATGAGTGTGAATCTGAAAGGATATTTTTTTTCTTGGTGGAAGATATTTTTCTGTTATCCATTATTGTTGTTGGTGTTGCCTGTTGAAAGCGGAAGCAAGCTCAAGCTATACATTCACTGCTAATCGCAATCTAAAATCTTTAAATACAGAAATACAGATGATACTAGATACACAAGCATCCCTGTTAAGTATACTAGTTACAACACTCTTATTTCTTAAACTTACTGCTAGTACATGTACACAGTAGATTAAACACTAACTATAATAATGTTATTAATAATTTAATTATTCAGAAATTCTTATTTTGATTTTTTAGTCTGAATCGCTGTTCTAGTTAAACAAGATGTACCCATGTACCACAAATAAAAGAGTATCCGTACATTTATACTTCCCTTGAGGAACTTCATACACACTTTCATGATAACAGTAATAAATTAATAATTAGGCATATAAAAACACCCATTTCATTCTAAAATTCATGTAATGCAATGCAAAATAGAATCTACAAGTAACTACACACAAAATCACTCTATCCTCCATTCTTTTCGCTTTCATTTCTTTTTATATTATATTACAATCTTTCGTAACTGCCCCCTACGTTCGGCTCCATACTCCATACTGTATGGACCAGACCATAAGCCAACAAGCCGATGCCGATGGCAGTATAGTTAAAAGTTACCCTAATCTGCTCGTAAGACAAATAAAAAATACAGTGCAGACTTTTCCTTACTTTTGCTCCGTGTGTGTAAGAAAATAATAAATTGCATCAAATCTGAGACTGACTAGCGAAAGAGAAGGAATGTTGACTGTGTAAAAACTTTGGGAGCTTGGCGTTTTATGTAGAATTTTTCCAACAAGAGCGTTTAGAGGTGAACTGGTCAAACTTGTTTTTGCACTTTGATGATTCAGGGAAGAAATCCTCTGTGTTGGCTGGGCTGTGCATGGCTACTTTGGCGTATCTACCTATCGTGGGCGAAGAAGCATTGTGGCGTAAGTTCAGTTCCCGCTTAAAAGCGATGGAAAAAAAGTCCAACGTTCCTTTAATGTCAATTTGATTCAAGTCCCAACAATCAACTTTTTATCTGTGCTTTTTTAAGAGTGTAAATTACTACTTTTAAAAAAGTGCGGATTATAGTTCCAATACTTTTGAAAAAGTGTAAATAACAGTTTTGCTACTTTTAAAAGTTGTAAACACCAGTTTTGCTACTTTAGAAAGTTGTAAACAGCAGTTTTGCTACTTTTGAAAGTTGTAAACACGAGTTTTGTTACTTTTGAAAGTTGTAAACACGAGTTTTGCTACTGTTGGAAGTTGTACACAGCAGTTTTGCTACTTTTGAAAGTTGTAAACAGCAGTTTTGATACTTTTGAGAGTTGCAAACAGTAGTTTTGCTACAGTTGAAAGTTGTAAACAGCAGTTTTGCTACTTTTGGAAGTTGCAAACAGCAGTTTTGTTACTTTTGAGAGTTGTAAACACCAGTATTACTACTTTTGAAAGTTGTAAACAGCAGTTTTGCTACTTTTGAGAGTTGTAAACACCAGTTTTGCTACTTTTGAAAGTTATAAACAGCAGCTTTGCTACTTTTGAAAGTTTTAAACAGCAGCAGTTTGACTACTTTTGAAAGTTTTAAGCAACAGTTTTACTACTTAAAAAAAAGTCAAAACTGGTTTACACAGTGCTTCTTCAGCAACGCTATTATATTTTACTGTGCATATCTGTATAAGAATGAACTGCAGAGCAAAATGAAAATGTGTAAATATCAGTATCAGCCAGGATTTTATTTTTTTCCTGTACTGCTCACGTTTTCATTCCGCATGGCATATCCCATCATTCCTTCTACACACATGCATCTGTGTGCAACTATGTTCTATGCAGTAATAATTAAGGTAGTGTCTACCTGCCCACATACATAAGTACTTTTAAAATGTAGCAGGTAATGTGAGAAATAATGCTCAAGCACCCTGGCTCATTCTTCATTCATACTGATAGGGATGCTAACTAGTAAGTTTTACCTGTAAACCGGCCTATGAAGCATCACATCGTTGTTGGGACTGATTTTCCACACAAAATTCTCTCCCCTCTCGAATCTAGTCAATTCCTCTGGTTCTGGTACTTCAACTCCAATTTTGCTGAAACCATGTGAAAACTGATATTAACTTTCATTGCCTGTGACCACTCTCTCATCAGTATAAATTATAAATGTTGATATAATAATACCTACTACTAACAATAATAGGACTAACAATGGGAGTTTGTATTCTACCTGAGATACAGGGACTAGGAATAACAATACTGCCGGAAAAAATAGAAAAAGAAATAATAGAAAAATAAAAAGCAAATTAATTACGATGGGATTGCTTCCCTTGTATATTGTACTCGTGTAATGTTATCAGTGCTGAGCTTGCTCATTGTGTTTTAGTGTAAGCAAGTTCGGAAGTGAAAAAATATACAAATTTACATATACATAGGTATACAAGAATTTCTACAAGTTTATCAGTGACTCAAGTAATAATAGAAATAGAGCTACAATTTATCAGGGAAGTATACATACATATATTTATTTGTACCTCGGTCTTTGCCTTCTACTTTCTACCTTGGGTCATGGCTTGTCATAGTCTTTGCCGAAATGTGATCAAGTACATTTGCTCCTTTATTCTGGGAATTTTCCTCCTAGTCGGTGTTCCAACGTTAGTTCTGTCCCTCACTCCACTCTACCTCTTTAGATGGCTCGTCTCGAAGGCAAGTTCATTTTTTCGTCCAGACTTGGGTAAAATCCTCCACACGAGGGGAGCCACCCTCTCAGTCGACAGGATCTATGACGGGATTCCAAAATGTAATATATTCGTGGCTGGGGTCGTCGACGGGACACTGGACATTCAAATCTTCTATGATAATATTGCACGTGTCATTTTGGAGAAGAATCCCGATGGGTCCCACAAAAGTCCAGAACTTCAACAGTTCATCACATCCTGGATGGGCTACCACTTCTGGAAGTGGGACGACTCATTTCGAATCGAAAATCACGTACGTTACTATGACGGGATTTACACCGAAAAACTGAAACAAGAGGGTGTCAATGAAGACACGATGCTCATTCTAGCCAATGAATTTATTCGAACTCCATTCCATCCGGAGCGAAGTCCATGGGAAGCCTTCCTCGTTCACGACGTTCGTCTTAAGGATGGGGATCCTATAAATAAACCAAAATCATTTTTAGTACTTCGAATCCATCATTCACTCGCGGATGGCTTTGCGGTCCTTAAATTAATCACGATTGACGTTATGGCCGCCCAGTATGAGAGAGCACAAACTAAGTACTTTCAACGGAGTTTAATGCGGAAAATATTTGATGGGCTGTCGTTTGTTGTGAGGGCCCCTTTTGAGGGAGCTGCACAAATTATCGAGGCAATTGACTTCAATCAATGGCACCTGGCTGAGGATAAGCTCTCCCTGGATTACAATGTCGCCGTAACGGACAGAATACCACTAGAAGTGATCAAAGAGATCAAAGATTACCACGAGACGAGCTTCACTTGCATACTATTTGCTGCATTGGCGGGGGGAATCAGGAAATTTATGCTTGAGAATGACTTTAAAGTTCCTAGAGAAATGCACTGCATCACACCACTGCCGATGCCGGGTCACCCTGCCAAATTACGAAATCATTTGTAAGCACTCACTTTTCATTTTTTAACCTATAATGTATAACGCAACTGCCAACTGCGGAACCATGGAAACAATGCTGAACAAAAGCGTTTAATTCTATAAACTAACTTTTTCAAAAAGCTCAAAACTAGTAAATAACACTCAAAACATTCAAAACTAGTAACTAGCACTTTTTCAAAACGGCCAAAACTGTTAAATAACACATTTTCAAAAAGATCAAAGCTAGTAAACAACACCTTTTCAAAACGGTCAAAACTAGTAAATAACACCTTTTCAAAACTGTCAAAACTAGTAAATGACACTTTTCAAAACAGTCAAAACTAGTAAATACACTTTCAAAAGGTAAAAATTTGAAATTCTCCTTTTTCAAAAGCATTCAAAACTAAGTATATTACAGTTTCAAAAAGGTTAGCCATATCTGACCTTTTTGAAATGGTAATAATATTATGTAGCTTCACCCCTTCGACCTATTCGGAAATGTCACTTTCTTATTTACACTTTTTAATTGTACTACTATTTAATTGTAATTATATTAATGACAATGTTGTATATGTTAAAATTTCTAGAACACTTTGTATAATTACACTGCCAGTTGGCTTGGCCGACCCGATGGACAGAATGAAGGCCGTTGCTGCGGATCTCGAGAAGCAACGGACGTCGACAGTTCCTATTTCCCTCTTCATTCTTGGACCATTAAGTGGCGCTTTACCCGCCTGGTTGATCCGGGCCACGTTTCGCAACTATGCCACTACTACGGTGAGCTTCATCTTTCTATTTACAAAATCTTATTAGGCATATTTAATTATAATTAATTCATTAATTTTAATTCTACTGAATCTAATTAATAGGTTTTAACAAGCATGCCTGGCCCTGACCGTGTCATCTCGTTTCTTGGCTGCCCTCTGGATGACGTCGTTTTTGGCGGTGGGATGCTGGCTGGGAACTGTGGTAATCTTTTTCTTTTTCAAAATTGACGATTACCCGACACAGTCCATTTTCAACGAGCTAAAAATTTCAAACGACTTTTTAAAAAATGACTACCTATCAATTGCAAAAAGACTGCTTTATTGGCTGATCTAACAATAAGGGATCCAGCTCTCCCAGTGGTTTATATAGCTGTAGCATTTTATAGGCAATACGTGTATACTATACTTTTATTTAGAAAGTAACCACTAATTACCTAATCATTGCGCATTGTATAATTATTTTAATTTGCTATCCGGCTGTCTTGTTACAGGTGTTGGACTGAGCTCTCTAAGTTACAACGGTGCTATCAGGATTGGAGCGGGGGTGGATAAAAGCATATTTAGTAGTCATGACAAAATCAAGGAACTGGTTCAAAATATGGTGGATGAACTCACGGTCCTTAAAAATCTCGAAGTTTAAAGATGCAACCTACGAATGCGTAGTTATAATAATGCATAATAAATTATTATTACCGCTGGTGTGTTCAATTGAAGAAGGCATACAAGTATACGTTTTAGTATTTTACAAAACCGTATACAATGTTATTCTACGTTTCAAAATACATTACAAATATCGTTACTGAAGATTGTGAGTGGCCGGTCTTCAAACTTTATTAAAAGTTAATAAAGTTAACAGTAATAACGTATAAAGCATATTAATTAATTATTCCAGAAGCACAAAAACCCGTACACAATACATTCTTAAAATAAAAAAGATTTAGAAAACACACTCTTCAACATTTTTGTATAGTATGAATTAATTAACAGATCCAGGAGATTCGTCTCTTAAAAACATTATTATTGAATCTGGTGGCGATTAAAGAGACAGCCTAGCTCCATAGACTGATAAACACTTTTGGAGACTTATTTTTTCGTCTTCTCCGAATATTCTTCAATAGGTCTTTTTCAGAATGCTTTTTTCGGTACCTAACGATTTCCATTGTTTAAGTTTTTGGTTAGATGTTAATTTCCTAACTTTGTTTTTCATTTTTCCTTGAAAATGATTTTGGAGTTTTTGTCAAGTAATTCCTTCACTTCTGGTTTATTTTCCATACGAAAACCACTTGCCTTGTGTGGAAGTTAGTTGTATTTAAGTATTTATATTTGAGAACTCTTTGATGGAATGAGAGCTACTTTTAGGACTTTTTTGTATTAATTTTTATTAAATTGTATATAATTAAGGTAATTAGCCCACAGTTTGAATACTAGGCAAGTTAGTTTTTAATAAAATAAATATCATATTTACACTATAGCTATAATCTATTCCAATTAATTAAGATCAAGATCATCTTCATCATCGGCCATAAATGCAATGTAATTGGGATCCATTTGTATCTTCTGGTCGTACAATCCACTCTTTAACTGGCAGTACAATCCAAAAGCACACAAGCCCGCGTAGAAATTGACTACTGTGTAAACAACACATGCTACGTTGACCGGAAGGGAGTTATTTTGATTTGGAGCAGAAATCGCCAAATAAGACACGCCAGAAGTGACCATGAGTGCCATTAGAAGAACATTCACTTTACAGAACAGGGAATAATTCTGAAAGAATATAATTAGCAAAAATATCTATTCATATTTAAATAATCATTAATCACAGGTTGGATAGTAATAAAGTTAGTGCTGTCTTACAAAAAATGCAGCAACAAGGAGGCATATTGAACTCGTAAGAAATGCAACGACCGAAACAACGAACAGAATAGTAGCTAATAATCTGTCCTCTATTTCCAAAAAAGGTCAGTTAAAATTTGGGAATGTATTTCAAATTCAACCAACTTATACTGATTAAAATCATGGTAAAAAATTAGTTAACCTTTTTTAGTAAATTTTAAATTGTAATGCAATGATTGTGGTCCAAAATCCATTTCTAAGAGTATTCCTCCAACAAATAAAGCCTAGAAATTGCGTATGGAAAAAATTCGTGTTGCTTATGTAAAGATTCAAAATGGCTGGTCTCCAAATATTTCTCAGAAGCAAAATTGCCGGCCTGGTGATCTCCAAAATGCAATTCTCACTAAATTCAATAATTCAAATATGCATTATATGCATTTAAAAAATGGAGATCGACCATTTTGAAGCTATCTTTAGTGAGTATTGGAGTTTAGACGCCTAAGTAGTTCATTCTGCTATCTGCGAATTCTTATGCTCGTACAGCTTCAATGCACCCAATGATTCTGCACCAAGTTCTCAAAGTGATTCTTTCACGACAAATCCAGCATGGATTGAATGGATCGGGTTGCACGTGTGTTTTTAATACTTCAATCGTTACTTCGTGAAAGCCATCATCATCGTTATCATTGACCTGGGACGTCTTTGTATGACCGAAGTCTTCGAACGACAAACGGTGTGACTTGACGTCGACTTTCCCTGTGGCAGCATTTCCTGGTTCACTTCCAGTAGTAGTTTTTGCTTCGGTGCGGTTGATATGCTTTGGAATGTGTTTTCCAGATGAACTGGAGCTTGCAGAATAGCTTTGCCTTTGACTATCAAATGCCAAGGGTGCGGAAGCGGAGGTGTTGGGACTAAACCTCGGTATTGCTACTGAATTTTTGGTATATTTATAAGAATTAGATGAATTTGTATTTAATTTTGAAGCTGGAGGAGATGATGACTTAGAAGCTGTTACTTTATTAGTTTTTGGTGTTATCGATGGCAGTCTACCAACTTTACTTGTAGAGGAAGGAGATTTCTTCGTCGGGGAAGCTACTCCCATTCTTGATTCTTTCGGAAATAGATGAGTCTGATTTGACTTATGATTCCAATTTTTCTAATTTCTAATCTTTTTGATTTTGATTTTGGGTTACTTGTACTTCCACTACTTCCGATAATTCCGATTCCTCTGCGCTTTGCATTATGTAGGCACTAGGCAGTGCAGTGGGCACTGTGAGCAGAGCGCGCTGTGGCTGGCGCTGAAGGAATTCGCGGTTTATGTTATTCAGCTTTCACTGTTAGGATTGGCGGTTTGGTAATTTTCTAATTTTATTTTATTAATTTGACACAAGAAAAATAGTTTGCAAAAATTAAATTATTTTTGAAAAAATAATGCGAGTCTTGCGTAGTATGCGTTATACGACTTTTTCTAGTAATAATTTATTGCTAGTTCATTTTTAGCACAATAAGTCAAGGAAATTCATAAATTCATTGTTGCCTTTGTTCAGCTGCAATAACTATAGCTACAAGTATTTAATTTGTTAACCTACAATCATATACTCCTAATCCGTGCTCCCCTTAAAGTTAAAAGTGAATTTCACATTTTGTCATAAAAGCTCATTTTCTCTAAGAAACTCACAGCAGCATCAATTGTACCAGTTGTGAAGGTATTTTTCAGTGAATTCATAACCATAATACTAAAAAAATGTTTCATACTATCTTCATCTTTGTCAACCTTTATCACACCTCAACTTCTATTAAATCTTTTAAAATAACTAGCTCATTGTGTACTCCATTAGCTATTTCCTGTAGCTGTTCCATATTTGAAAATAGCTCCGTGTCCAGTGTTGCACCCATGCGAACGGTTCCATTGTAGCTCAAAGTTGAGAACCCGATGCCTGAAAGTTGATCAACATGCGCTGTTAATTGTTTTGGTGATGATTTGCACGTAAGTAGTACCAATGCTTTTTGAAATAATTAGGTATATATTTTATCATTCATTAATGCAAGCGCATTTAGTTAATTTACCCGCATTTCCGGCTCCCAGGGATACAAAAAATCCCAGCTGAAGTCCCAGGCCTCCCTTATAGTTATTGAAAGCTGTCTGAGGCCCAGGCATCGTGGATACTATGACAGTTGTATTCCTATTTATCATCAGTTGACGTATCATACAATGGAACAAACCCCCAATCAGGGGCATTATAAGGAACGTTAGTAAAGGTGCTGGGGAAGTCTTCATCCCTCGCAGCTTTTTCTCAATGTAGTGCAATCTTTTCAGGGAGGATTTCTCGCGTATCGGAAGCTTCACAGTACAAATAGACCTGATCAGGAAAAAACATTTTTATAAGTAATTATTATCATAATGCAACTAAAAATAAAGTTACAAAACAAAAATGCGCATTTTATTAGTAGATTCATTTATCAATTCATTAATTAATTATGCTTCATTTCCAGTAAAAGATCCATCAGCGGTTGTCGAAGTACACCAAAAACAAGTTCCAAAATGCGACGATTAAAGTACACTTAACCGATTCGGAACTGGGGAACCATGGAAAGAATTCTATAAATTAACTTCTTCAAAATCAAAACTGTCGAAATTAGTAAATAACACATTTCCAAAACGGTCAAAACTAGTAAATAACTCTTTTCCAAAACAGTCAAAACTAGTAAATAACTCTTTTTCAAAACGGTCAAAACTAGTAAATACCACATTTCCAAAACA
>JAQFZC010006213.1:0-12842 GCA_034695205.1 Dicyrtoma fusca
AAGAATACTTGCAGAGGTGGCACTCGTGAGGCTTGGCTCCATTTTTTGAGTACGTGTACACTTTTAACTTTGTCAACCGTATTTGAAGAGTTTAGGTGATATTGAACTGCAGTAGAAGCGCCTTGTCTGCTTTGCTGTTTGCCATGATTTTACTTTTTAAAGTTCAACATTTGAACCTGCCACACAACACAGATTTCCATGGAATTGATACTGACTGCCATCACGCCATCGACTAATACTAGTGGATGAAACTCACTGATATAATAATCAACGAAGTAGAAAAGCCGTATTTTTCTTTTTGATTCGCCAAAAGGAATGTTTACGGGAAAATCCATTGTGGATATGTAAAACTGTTTTCGCGTCAGAAGTAACCGTTTTTTATGAACTTTGTGAGTAAATGGGAAAATCTACAACAATTTTGAAGCAGCTTCTTGACACTGAATTAGGGGAAAAGTTGCCAGCGAACAGTTGTGGGGTCGTTAAAGTAATGTTTTCAACTAAACATGTGTTTGTAATATTTGGGGGTTTGGTGCTGAACCCGGCGGGACAAGGTCCTTGGAAAAATGGACTTTGGGGCTGTAAAAGGGATTTACACTCCCTTTTCACCTTTTGGGTTGTTGGTTTGTAAAAGCAGGATTATATGAACAACGTTTCTCCCTATTTTAGAGATGTAATACGCTTCGAGGAATCTTGAAAGTATTTTTATCGTATTTTTTTTTAATTTTGGTACCTTGAATGGTATAAAATTTTTCGCCCCCCAGGATAAAATCAGTTGGGCACCAACAGCATTAAAGTTAAAAAAGGATGACATGTCCACCAGGCATTTTCAAGTTTCCCCGCCAAATAAAATGTGTTTACCACCAAAGGTATAGGTTCGCCACCAGGATAAATATAGGAATGGTTGGGCATATATCTGCGTAAAAAATGAATAAAGTGATAAAAAATTAAAAAGGAAAAACCGGAAAAAGCAAGAAGCATTTACCTAGTTCACCGTTGCTTGTGCTTACAAGCAAGCATACCCAAAAGCGGAGCCCCGATTCAAAAAAAATTATGTTGGTGATAGGCCTTACCCGAACTACTACCACTGACCTAAAACTTGTTTCCACTTTTTCGTTCTTTCACAGAAAAAATTTATTTAATTTTTTGACATGCAAGCAGCGAAAAATTAAATGTTTTAACATGGGAATTTTAATTGGCCCCTTAAAGAGTATAACTGTGATACTGCTTAAAGAGTGTAATTTCGACGTTGCCTAAGGCGTTTAATTGTGATATAGCCGAAGGCAAGTAACTGTGAAATATCCGAAGGCATGCAATTTTGATATACCCTAAGATATGTAAATGTGATATAGTCGAAGGCATTTAATTGTGATATCGCCGATGGTATGTAACTGTAATATCGTCGATGGCATGTAATTGTGATATAGACGAAAGTATGTAATTGTGCAGTATCACAATTACACTCTTTAAACAGCATCAAAATGCAATATTGCATGATACAACAGTATCATAATTACCGCCTTCGAAGAAAACGAAAACTGATTTAATCGCATTTTAAAGCGTGCAAAACCACAATTTACAGCTATACTGTGATATAGGGTGTAGGTTTTAAGTTCAAATGACTTTGCATTAGTAATTTATACACTTTAGTAGAATTTGTATTTTGGCCTGTTTTGTAAGCTTTGCACGTGGCCCCCTCGGGGCCAATTAAAATTCCCATGTTAAAACATATTTAATTTTTCGCTGCTTGCAAGTCAAAAAATTAAATAATTTTTTTCTTTGAAACAACGAAAAAGTGGAAACAAGTTTTAGGTTAGTGGTAGTAGTTAGGGTAAGGCCTATCACCAAAATATATTTTTTTGAATCGGGGTTTCGCTTTTGGGTATGTTTGCTTGTTAGTAGAGTAATGTATACGAGGCAGTCCAGCCACTGTAGGCCCTGCGTTATCACATGTTTAACCGCGATTTCTTCTCATTTGTGTTTTAGTTATTCATTTCATCTGTTTTTTCACTTTTTTATACTATTTTTAAACGTATTTGGTTGTAAAGTACCGCAAAATTGGATTTTAGAATTAAAATAATATTTTGGTGGCAAACCTATACATTTGGTGGTAAACTCATTTTATTTGGCGGGGAAACTTGGAAATGCCTGGTGGACATGTCATCCTTTTTTAACTTTAATGCTGTTGGTGCCCAACTGATTTTATCCTGGGGGGCAGTTAATTCCATGCCACCTTTAATGCTGTTCTAGATTAAATTTTGTATTGTTCTGTAGGTGCAGGAGTGACACTTGAACTTATTCTGCTCTTCAACCCACTGAGCGTCGCCTTGCTTTGGATTCAATTTACAAATTTTCTCATGAATCTTCTGAACAGTGACTTGAGCGAATCCTCTCGTGCAAAAAGTGCAACTGTGTGGCTTCTTACGGGTGTGTGTGAATATGTGTTTTTTCAAGTTTGATCGCCAGCTACGTTTTTTGTTGCAAAGGGAACATGGAAATGGCTTTTCCCGCGTGTGGCTCAAAATGTAGCTTTTAAAATGGGAAATTTTTGTTGTTGAATAAGGGCACTGTTTACACTTTTGTGTAAACTAATTGTACTGAAGGATAAATTAGTTCTAAATTCAAAATTCACTGATCTAAAGCTGGTAACTATGTCGCTTTTACGGTATCTTCTGGAAGTCTAACTGTACTAAGAGCTCATGCACTTAGGTGTTGAGCCGTTGAAGTTGCGTAGTGAACTGAAAATATTTTTTCAAAATAGAAGTTCGCTTGTTGTTGGACGTTTCGTGAGAAGGCCCTTGAAAAATGAGGCTGTGGGACTTCAAAAGGGATTCACGCTCCCTTCTCAACTTTTCAGCTGGCTTTCAGAAGCGTTTGATTGAGCTACTAGTTCACGTTCAGTGGATATGCATATGCATAATTATAATTGCGTGCTTACTTAAGCTTTTGCCTTCAGGAGTGCACGAATGATCATGTGAAAGGGGGTCGTCAGTGGAGGTGGCTTCGGAGTTTACAGCTCACGATTTACAGCCGGCATTCTCTGTGAAATTCTGTTTTTGTGAATGTATTTGAATGCATGTAAAAAATCATGCAGCGAAAAATATAGTAAAAATTGCAATTACATGGCAATGATGCCGGGCGCATGCTGTAGATAAAGCTTATAGTAATAAAGTTGGAATAATCCATTGCAGTTGGAAATGAACAAATATAATTTTCATAATGCGCTTCATTGATATAATCTCTGAGCTTCAGATTTGGAAAACGTGTGACCCTTTTGTGTTCACATGCATTTTTCCCAAATGCCTCTGAAGGTTTGATTTTTGGCTGCACTTGTACAAACAGAGAGGGCATTTGTATGGCTTTTCTCCAGTGTGCGACCTTGTATGCATTTCTAAACACCCTTTCGTCGTTGCTCTGTAAGTGCAGAGGTGACACTTGAACTTCTTCTGCTCTTCAACCCACTTTGCGTCGCCTTGCTTTGGATTCAATTTGCAAATTTTCTCATGCCTCTTCTGACTTGTGACGAGTGCAAATTCTCTTTTGCAAAACTGGCAACTGTGTGGCTTCTCACGAGTGTGTGTGAGAATGTGAGTTCGTAAAGTTGTTCCTGAGCGAAACGTTTGTTTGCAAATATTACATGTGAATGGTTTTTTGCCCGTGTGGGTCCGGAAATGACATTTTAAATAAGATTTATGTGCAGTTAAAAAAGAACATAGTTGACATTTGAATGCCCTCTGCATTTCAACCCAGCTTGGATCACTTTGTTTCGGATTCAGTTTGCAAGTTTTTTCGTGAGAAGTTTTCTGACCCTTTTGCTTATAAGAGTTTTTACAAAAGGCACAATTCCATGGCTTCTCGCCAGTATGCGTCCGAATGTGTACGTTAACGCTTTGGCGATGGGAACTTTTGAAATTGCACAGGGTGCATGAAAACGGCTTTTCTTCCGAATGGGTTCGCAGGTGAGATTTAACAGCGGATTTCCAGTTTGAAGAATACTTGCAGAGGTGGCACTTGTGAATCTTGGCTTCTTCCTTTAAGTCAGAGTGGGTCCTCATGTGACTTTTTAAATTAGATTTGTGTTTTGTTGAATAAAGGCATAAATCACATTTGAAAATGTCCTGCATTTCAATACATCTTGAATCAATTTGCTTTGGATTCACTTTGCAAACCATTTCGTGAACAGTTTTGTAATTACTTCTTTTAAACGATTTTCTGCAAAAGACACAGATGTAATGTTTTTCTCTTTTTTGAGTCATAATACGACTCGTTAATTGATTCCTTTGAGAACTTGTGTAGTTGCAGAGCGTGCCCGCCAAAGGCTTCCCTCCTGTATGAGATAGAAGATGTCGTTTCATTTTAGACTTAAACGTTGAAGAATATTCGCAGAGATGGCAACTTTGAGTCTGAGATCTATTGTTTGAGTACGTGTACACTTTTAACCTTGTCAACCGTATTTGAAGAGTTTGTGTGATGTTGTGACGCAGGAGGAACGCCTTGTTTTCCTCACTAACTGCCGCCATTTTAGTTTTTAAAGTTTAAATCTTGAACCTAGAAACACTACTGTTTTGATTTTGCTTTGACGCTCCAATGTTCAAAAGGAAAAATATTGCGTTCGAAGGAACTGACTACCATTTTGTCACCCACTAATGCTTGGGCCTAATGTGCTTGTACTACGAAGTTTCAATATATTAGTGTTGGACGACTGAACTGGTTGAATGACTCACTATACAGAAGAGTTCATGTCTGAAATACGGATATTCGTGTGATTGTTGCGAATATAGCAAAGAAAGCAGGTGTGAATACATGATAGTGTATTTATGTTGACGATCTAGTCAGCTCTTTCGGTACAATTACCACTGGAATAGTTATAGCGCTAAATTGCTTATTACAGGCTGTGGGTTTTGCAGCTGCAGCGTCTTACAGTTGTACGACTGCAAATAGCATCTGTGACACTTTTAAAGTAGATTCTGGACACCGAATTAATTATAATTATTAAACATATTACAAGAGCTCTCGCGATCAGATGTTGAGCCGTTGAAGTTGCGTATTGAACTGAAAATATGTTTGTGATAGAAGTTAGCTTGCCACTGACTGCTTCATGAGAAAGACCATAAACCAAGGACAAATGAACTTTGGGGACTTGAAATGGGATTTACACTCCCTTTTCACCTTTTCACCTGGCTTTTGAAAGCAAATAATTGATCTCCATCAGACCAGGGTGGAAGATATAATCATGTGCTATAGCTTTTGCCTTCAGGATTCCCTAGCATTGTACGTTGAAAAGCAGGGGTGCAAGGAGAGACACACTATAGACATGGCTCACGAGTTTATAAGCTCCAGGTTTTCAGCCGGCATTCTCTGTAAAACTCTGTTGTGCAATTTGAATGCGTATAAAACATTATCCGTGGAAATCCATTGTAGCAAGAAGGCTGGAAGCTGAAAGACCCGGAAACAAGCTGTAATGTACAAAAAAAAGCTTTTGGTGAACTGAATAAATAATAGGGCTTGGTGTATGCAGTCGATGGGTAGTTGGGTTTCCTTTCTTGCATTCTTTGTATTTTAGTTGAGCTAGAATGTCAATTTTAATTATACTGGAAAGCCGAGTTTGAAACTAATAGCAATTGTGCTACATTATGTAAGTTTAACGTTTTTGTAGAACTTCATGTACTACATATCTAATGAATGCCATACATTTGTTACTCTCGGCTAAACTTCTACGGTTATTGTACCGTACAGTGGATTTTCCAAGTACCTACTTTAATAAAGAGATGATGTGATGACCTTCGGTTTCTAAATCCCTTCCTACTGTGTAAAACCTGGTCATTGTCAGAAATAACTGCTCGCTGTCAATACACTGTTGTTAAGAATGAAATATGATTGTAAATATTTGCTAATTTGCATATCGCAAACTTGGATGAGAAGTATTTCACGCACGTCAAGTTTTATCGCACATTTTGGGTTTTATTTGGGAAAAGCATCTTGTAGGTTAAAAGTCTTATAATTGTTCAATGGTACATTATTTTAGTAGTGAATAACTTTGACGTGCAGCGGTTCGGTATAATCTGGTATAAAATGTAGCCACTTACAAACGTAAGCAGTGATGGGTATTTTACAGTTCCTTAATCATTGTAACCAAGTTAATAATAGATCAATATAGGGATGACTAAATTCCCAATCAAGATTTTTTATGCCGCGCAGATAAAAAAATTCCCAAAACTCCCAATAAATTCCCAATTTGTCCTAAAAATTCCGTGTTTTAAATTCCTAATAATTCATATTTTTCCAGGGAATATAATGGGAATTTAACGGGAATTTTGGGAATCTATAAAACTTTTATTAATTACAAAAATCGTTTAGGTAAATGTAGCGACTAAAGATTTATTTGTAACTATAACGCTGCTAAACTTAAAAATTTCCGTATGAAAATTTAATAAAGTTGGTTTCCTCCATGAATGGCCAACCTCAATGAGGGGGGGTGGGCAGACCTCAGCCCGAAAAGTGACCTTAAGTGCCCTCACCTAGGCGAGGGAAAAACTTCTATATTAGTGTTAAAGGATTGGAGGTTGAGGGCGCGCGCATACCTTTTTGCTCTCAGTAAAACATTAAATAAATAGTTTGGCGGGCCTAATTTTGGCTGATTTAAGGGTACCCTTAGCAAGAAAAGTAGCCTGAAAAGCCCTGCACTCAGTGAGGTGAGAGCGAGGGAAAAATAAAATTTAAGTTTAATGGGAGAGGAGGATGAGGGCACAAACATACCAATTTGATGGGAAGGGAGGTCTAGGGCAAGCCAAATGGGGCAAATAAAAAAAAATGGCCATCAATGCAATGGTTTCCTCGCATACCTAGAAACGTTTTAGTCCGCATTCTATTTGTGAAGGTCTACTTATATTTATCTGCACTCGCACTAAACTAACATTCTGTGCTATCTCTAGTTGCCCACTCGCACTCAAGAGTGCTGCCTTTAAATTACTTGAACTCGAACTCAGCTTGCGAGTGCACTTCCCCTTTTATATTCCATCTTATAAAAACTGCAGTTAAAAATTGGTCCGTACTTTTAAAAAACGCTGGATGGTGTAGAAAATTGTTCCCTGCTTCACAAAAGTTCATGTCGCTGGTTCATTACATCAACATTTATGTAGATGGAGAAAAATGTTTTTTGACCGTAATTGTGCGCAACACAGCCAAATGTATGAGTTCTACAAATTTGCGCCCGCACGCACGCTCGTGAGTTCACAATATGTACGTGAGATGTGCTCGCACTCATAACTCGCAATAACACCAAATAGAGCGAGACCGAGCGCGATTTCAGCACTGATATCTCTCGAGCGGGCCGTGGTATGATATCCTGGTGTTGTATCGCCATCTTGAATTGCTTATTTTGCATGGAAACTAAATTACTGAAGTTGAATTTTAGCGGTTTGCCAAAATTTTTGAAAAAATAATTTAAAAAAAGTATAAATTCCCATTATTCCCGTGTATTTGTTGCCCGGCATAAGAGAATATTCACAATGGCAAAAATTGGGAATATTCCCTTAAATTCCCTCAAAAGTAGATTCCCAAAATGCCGGGAATATTCCATTTGCCCAAAATTCCTTTTTTGCCCGGGAATTTAAAATTAGCCATCCCTAGATCAACATATGTAAATGTTTTCATACAGAATCAATTTTGAAAGTATTTTGATAACCTACAGGGTTAAATTGTTCTGCAAATAATGTGTTTGGCCGAGAGAAAATACTCCTTTGAAAAAGACCTTTTGAAATGTCAAATGTATAGGTTAATTTCAAAAATAAAACTCGTCATTCTGTTTGTAAGTGGACTTTTCCTGGAGCGCTTGCAGTAGATGTAGAAAAGTAAACAAAAAAAACTTGGACTTAGCAAACCGCATGAAGTGAAGGACACAGGACATTAACAGACAATTTTTTCAATGAGCTTCATTAAAATGAGTTTAGAACTTCACACTTGGAAAACTTGCAACCCTTTTGTCAAATGAACTTTTCTCAAATGGCTATGGAGGTTTGAATTCTGGCTGTACCTGTACACGCAGAAAGAACATTTGTAGGGCTTTTCTCCAGTGTGCGACCTCAAATGTCTTTCCAAATCATTCTTTGTAATCGTTCTGTATTTGCAAAAGTGACACTTGAACTTCTTCTGCTCTTCAACCCACTTTGCGTCGGCTTGCTTTGGATTCACTTTGAAGATCATCTCATGCCTCTTCTGTTCATAGACGCGTGCGAATCCCCTCGTGCAAAACTGGCAACTGCGTGACTTCCTACGAGAGTGCGTGAATATATGGTTTCGTAAATTTGTTTTACAGCTAAACGTTTTGATGCAAAGAGTGCATGGAAATGCCTTTTCCCCCGTGTGGGTCGTCATGTGACATTTTGTCTCGGATTTAGTTTGCAAATTCTTTCGTGACAAATTTTGTGAGCACTTCTTCTAAATAAGGTTTTAAAAATGGCACAATTCCGATGCTTCTCGCCAGTGTGTGTCGAAATGTGTGTGTGTAGCGAACTCCTATGAGAGCATTTGAACTTGCAGAGAGTGCATGAAAATGATTTATCCCTGTGTGGATCCGCATGTGACGTTTTAAATTGAATTTCTTTGCTGTTGAATATGGGCACAGCTGGCATTTGATTGGCTTTGTATTTTAACCCAACGTGGATCGCTTTGCTTTAGGTTCAGTTTGCAAACGCTTTCGTGGATAGTTTTGCTGCCATTGAATGTGAACGATTTTGTACAAAAGGCACACTTGTAATGTTGTTCTTCTGTATGAGTCACAATGTGAATGTTCAAGCGGTCGCTTGTAGCACAACTGCAATTGCAGAGACTGCATAAACTATGCTTCTCTCCCATATGGGTTCGCAGGTGAATTTTTACTTTGCATTTAAAGTTTGCAGAATACTTGCAGAGGGGGCACTTGTGTGGCTTGACTCCTTTCCTTGAGTACGTGTACACTTTCAACTTTGTCAACTGCAATTGAAGAGTTTGGGTGATGTTGTAGCGCTCCAGGAGCGCCTTGTCTGCTTCGCTGCTAGCCATGATTTAACTTATTTTTTCAACACTGCACTGGAACCGAAAAACACTGCAGAGTTGTTGCAACCACTGAGACACTCCAATGCTCACAAAAAAAAGTAAAAAACGATGCTACGAAAAATGTCTAAAATTGACTGCCATCACGTCTACTACGAATATTAAGTACCCAAGACATACTAAGAAGCTATTTAAGTCGGTATTGCACGACTAAAATACTCGCAAGACTCAGGTGGAATCTGGCAAGAGGGGTGAATAAAAATAATTTTTATAAAATGTGAGTGTCACAATAATTCTTATAAATATAAATCTTCAAACGGCATCTTTGAAAATCAATTCATCAAAAAACCAAAATAGCAGCGCTCCAAAAGGTAAATAATTAAACGTTGTGAACTGAAAACATTTTTTTGCAAAAGAAGTTGGTCTGTTTCTGACTGCTTCATGAAAAAGTCGTTGTAAAAATTGGCTATGGGGCTGCAAAAAGGATTCACGCTCCCTTTTCACCTTTTCACCTGGCTTTCGGAAGCAATGAATTGAGCTCATTTGACGAGTGTTTAATTATTTACTTTACCTTTTGCCTTCAGAAGTCCAGGAACCTGTAAGTTAGGTGCAGGGGTGGAAGAGGAGCGTCTGTGGACGTGGCTTCTGACTAGGGAGTTCACATCTTATGGTTTCCAGCAGGCATTCTCTGCAAATTTCCGTTTTTCCGTATAAAAAATCATCCAGCGAAACCTATAGGATGTAATTATAGAAACCCAAGGGTGCTGAAAGTTTCAGAACCAGGTGCGACAGAACCATTAAAGTGCTCGATCTAGACCATTTTCAGGCATTTTTACTGCTAATTTATTTTTGTTTACCTACAGTAAGCATTTTAAAATTATATAATATGTACTACAATGCTTAGGAAATATTTCCGGCAGTGTTTCATAACCATCTAAATTATTATAGAAACATTTTCTTCTACTTACATTTTTCATCTTTAAAGTTACTCTGTGCTGTGATCAGATAATTTGTAAATTGTACTATTTGTATAGCAGATAGTAATTTCCTCTGCTAACGGTTAAAACTTACATTCTTGCATTTCGTCTGTACTGGTTAGTTTTGACGCAACTAATCGTAAGCGATATCAGAGAAACATTTTTACCTAACTCAGCTAAGACAGTCAAGTAGAAATTACATTTCCTGCAAATATTCTAGCACGCTTTTATAAATTGCATTTTAGCTTCTGTCATTAAATACAGTATTTTATTGCTTAACAATTAGTTTGAATCATTCTGCCAAATAATACGTTTGCCGGCCGAAAGTTCATTAAAGCTCTTAACTGCTTGAACTATCAAATGAAAACATTTTACGAGAAAACGATTATTTTGTTTTAATATGAGCACTTATCACTCACTTCCCGGAGTAACTATTTGGACTTATCAAACCACATGAACAATTTTAATTAAGAAATAAAGTTTTCCACATGGGCTTTTATGACATGGTTTAAGAGCTTGGAGGACATTGAATTCGTTGTAAAGTCACATTCTGGACATTTGCTACCATTTTCTCGGGCGTGCCGGTGTCTCACATGGCGATGAAGGCTTGTGTTAAAGCTGGACTTATACACGCAAAGTGGACACTTGAAGGGTTTCTCCCCACTGTGCAACTTTAAATGCCTTTCAAGATCACTTTTTATTCTTGTCCTGTAATTGCACAAGTGACACTTGAACTTCTTCTGCTCTTCAACCCACTTTGCGTCACCTTGCTTTGGATTCAATTTGCACGTTTTCTCGTGGCTCTTCTGATTGGCAGGGCCTGCAAATCCTGTCTTGCAATACTGGCAATTGTGTGCCTTCTCACGAGTGTGTGTGAATATATGCACTTTGAGGTTCTGCTGTAGGCTAAACTTCTTGTTGCAAAGTGTGCACGGAAATGGCTTCTCCTCCGTGTGGCTCATCATGTGTCGTTTTAATTTAGATTTTGTAACTGTTGAATGAAGGCATAGTTTGCATTTAAAAGGCTTCTGCATTTCAGCCCAACTTGGATCACTCTGACCAGGATTTAGCTTGCAAATGTTTCTGTGAACAGCTCTACCCCAATTTGTTGTAAATGATTTCTTGCAAAACACACAATTGTAATGTTTCTCTCCCGTGTGAGTCAAAATGTGTAAGTTCAAGCGGTATCGTTGAGCACATTTGTAGTTGCAGAGATTGCATGAGAATGGCTTCTCTCCTGTATGGGATCGCAAGTGAATCTTAACATTGCCTTTAAACCTTGAAGAATACTTGCAGAGGTGGCACTTGTAAAGATTAGTTCTTGTCTTCGAGTAAGTGTAAACGTTTAGCCTCGTTAACTGTATTTGAAGAGTTTGTGTGATGTTGAACTGCTGCAGGAGCTCCTTGTCTGCTTTGCTGTTTGCCATGATTTTGCTTTATAAAGTCCAACATTTGAACCAGCAAAAACTGTAGATTTTTGGGGTCACATTTATTTTAATTTACAAGAATAAATCTTCAAACCGGGTCATTATCTTTTCAAATCCTTTAATGTAAAAACCCAAATTGCTCCCAAAGGTAAATTTTAAATATGATTATTACTAAGCTTATTAATTGGATGTGATGTAATTCATGGGAACTAGAAACTACTTATGAGAATAAGGAATAATATTTATGGGAACAAATGTTTCACTTTTGAATCTCACAATGACGCCATGATAATTGCTGTTGAGCCAACAACTGACTACTTACCACATGGAATTTGATTTCACATACACCAATAAATAAAGCTACAAATGCATAAAGTTGTCAATAAATAAATCTCCCGGATGAAACTAAACCTAATTGCACTGAAGAAAAAATTAGTTTTAAATTCACCGATCGAAAGCTGTGAACTATGTCGCTTTTACAGTAGCTTCTGAAAGCCGACTTGTACTATTAAGAGCTGATGCGAACAGTTATTGAACCGTTGAAGTTGCGTTGTGAAGTGAAAATATTTTTTCGTAATAGAAGTTGGCTTGTTGTTGACTGCTTCGTGAGAAGGCCCTTGAAAAATGGGCTTTGGGACTGGACAAGTATTTCACGCTCCCTTCTCAACTTTTCATCTGGCTCTCAGAAGCGAGGGATTGAGCTCATTCAGACGAGTATGTAATTACCGTAAATGACCGAATAACCGCCGCGGCAATTATCCAAACTTTGAGCGTCAAACCCTGCGATTAATTGAGCCCCGACGTTTATTGAATATATAGCTTGTCTAGACCCCAGTAATTAATCGAGCCCCGGCAGTTATTCGGTCATTTACGATATGTGCTTTAGCTTTTGCCTTCAGGAGTGTAGGAATGATCATGCTGAGGGTGAAAGGCGGGCGTCAATGGACGTATTTATGTACCTACTGAGTTTACAGCTCAAGGTTTCCAGCCGGTGTTCGTTTGAAATTTGGTTTGTATGTGTGCATTTAAATGTGTAAAATATCATGCAGCGAAATCTATAGTAATTATATATGTATAACAAGGATGCCGGAAGTTACAGAACCAGATGCGAGGTGAATCGTTAATTATGTGGGGTTTTTAATACCAACGGCAAAGCAAATAACTAATCGATAGTTGAATCGTTGAATATTTTATTTTTTTTATTTCACGATTTTCAAATTCTATTTTAGTTGCTGTTCAGGAAATATTTCTGGCAATGTTTCCTTCAACCCTTCAAAATATTATAAGACCAGTTGCTTACATTTTCTAGCTTGTAAATTACTTTGTATATATAGTGTTAGGGATCTATCCTAAACACTTCAGCTAACTATGCTGGAAATAAGGTGAACGTCGAGTTCTGGCTTGGCAAGTA
>JAQFZC010006214.1:0-12839 GCA_034695205.1 Dicyrtoma fusca
CTTCGCCTTCGTCTTCGCCTTCGTCTTCGCCTTCGTCTTCGCCTTCGTCTTCGCCTTCGTCTTCGCCTTCGTCTTCGCCTTCGTCTTCGGATTCGGATTCGCCGCCGTCTTCGTTTTCGTTTTCCTCTTCGGATTCGGATTCGCCTTGGTCTTCTTCGCTTTCGCCTTCGTCTTCCCCTTCGTCTTCTTCGCCTTCATCTTCGCCCTGACTGGACGTTTCGTGTCTTTGCGTTGAATTACTAGGATATAGTAAGAAATGCCTTAGTAAAGCAAATTGCCCTTGCATTCTTTTCAGTAGATCCTGATCCATGGTGTCTTTCATTCTCTGTGATACCGGAAAGCGGGCGATTACTTCGTTTCCAACTGTAAATGTATTCTTGCTTCGTATGTTCGTATCTACAAGTCCGATGGCCGTCTAATTGTATTTCAAAGACAAACTTTTACCCAACAGGCTATGCAAGTTGTTTCGTACCTACTGTACTAGTGCATAAGGATTAAGTACCTACATAAGATTTTGTATTGTTTGTTTATGGCAATGGTCACAATATGGTAATTATGTGATAAATGGAACGTTTGTCTGTCGTTTCTACTAACCTACCTTATGTATGTAGTTAGCTATTTATTTACTTTATTTTAAATACCTATAGCTACTCAAATATATCTTTACCTACTTAAATCCAGTTCTCACTGGTTTCAATCCAACCTATTCTTTAACTTTTACTATGAATAATTTCGATTTACCTATAGTGCATGATTTTGATATACTGATAAGAAAACGCTTAGGGAAATGACGGTTTTGGTAAAATTCACTATTTTTAAGATTGTTTAAAGTTTCATTGTTTCAGCCCTGGACTGACAGGGTATATAAAGCCAACTGACTTGGTCAGATGTCATCATTCGAGTTCCGATCTTCCTACGATCAAGTCAGTGATCACCACGGTTGAGACACCGTCCGTCCCCCCTCACATTAGATACTTACGTTTAAACTTTGTTACTTTATTTCAAAGTCCAATTAGTAACTTTTTATTGTGAGTTTCCACGGTCGCGTTTGTCTCAAATTACCTCTCTTTAGTAACTGTAGTTTTGGTCTTGAATTGCCCTACAGTTTTTAAACATTGTATTTTCAACCTTAGTTGTTACCACTAATTAACAGTATTCAATAAATATTTAATTGTTTTGAATTAATTAGTTTGTTGATTCCAAAAGCTGTTAATTACACTCAGCGAAGCATCTAATTGAATTATACACACGAAATACACCTAGTATTAAACCTGTATTACCCACACTCATTCCTTCATTACACATACGTAAGAAATTACGCAAAGACTGCACAAGTTTATCCTACCCTTACCCTACCCTCATAATCAGCACTAGCACTCGCCAAAATACAACTAATCTGAAGACTAATGCATTAGAATTGTATTTTTATACTGAGAACTTCTACCGTAAAGCTCCAATCAGCTGCTTGTAAGACAAGTTTTGCGGAATCAGGGTAGATTCCCACAACTACTGCCAAGTCGTCAACTCTACTCGCATGGTTTTCAGGATCATTCAGTCCACTGTTAACAAATGTAATCCACAATACAATAATAAATAAATAAAATAAATGATTCATTGGGTCGATTTAACCGAAGTTCATACAACCTGACTCAATCAGTCTCTCTCATAGTCCTCTCTGTAAAACCAGCATAAAATTGTTGAAGGGATTGACTGAATAAAGCTTAATACAATACAATAATACAATACTGTGGGTGAGGAAGATAGGAGGCTACCGCATCAATTTTGTCTCGGTCATATTACCCTTTCACCTATCCCCGCCCCCTCCTCCACAGTAAAGGAGTCCATTCCCTAGGCCCCTACAGTAAGTAGTGGTCACTAAGGAGCACCAAAGTTGATTGGGTTTCAATCAGCCATTCAGTGACGTGTACCGTACAACACAGAGCCGTACACGATTAGCAGGCAATGACCGAGGATTGAAGCTTTGGAGCTGAGGCTGGAAATGTCCATTCCAGTCTGCAGTCCTAACCTCTCACCCAAGCACGCCTGCTTCCACAATACAATAAACATCAACTCATTTAAGCAAGATATATACATACAGAATGTATGCATACTATTGTGCATATATTTGTATTTTTCGTAGGTCTAAGTCAGATAATTAGGGCCCTTATGAAAATGAACAGGTGTAAAGGAAGAGCTAACGACCTTCTTTTAGAGTGAATTATATTGATTATGTTTTACGTAGAAATTCCTAAACTATATTTTTTAATGGGGATGGCAATCTCCTAACATAGCTGACTGATCGGTCCATATGATGATTAGTGTTTAATATTTCAAGAATGAAACAATCTAGAAACGGGAACCTACACTTTGGAACGTGCTGGTGCTGTAATTAGAATTAATTATCTTAAATCTGAACATACGATATGCTTACTTTTGGTTGTGGATTGTATTTTACCTTGTAAACAATTTGTTCCAAGAATTGTAAAATAGTTTCATTGGTTCATCAAAGTCCTGAAACACGGTCCATGCCATACCCGTCACTTTCAGTCGGACCATATCACCCGCAACCAAGAAGGCTTTTTAGAAATTTCCTTGTTGGTAGTTAATGAGGCCCACGTTGAACATTGTGAATAATATTTCCGGGTGGCTGGGGAACAGGATGGACTGCAAAGATTCTAGAACTTCCTCGTGAGCCTCCATTGCTTCCTCAAACTTCCGCTCTGCTTGGAGCGCACAGGCAATGGAGCTTTTAGTGAGGAGTGTGTCGGGGTGCTTGGGTCCCAAAAGACTCTCACGGACTTTCAAAATCTCCCCAAGCATCTCCATTGCACTCTCAGTGTCACCCAAGTAGATTAAAGCGTTTGCAAGGCCATTTCTCGTTTGCAGGACGACTGGGTTGCTAGGGGGCAATGTGTCTTTAATAGCATCTATAAGATTTAAATATATAGATTTGGCATCATCAAATTTCTTAAGCTTACTGAGAGAGTCTGCCATTTTACATAAAATAATGTACTTCGTTAGTGGCGTGTAAGAACTACACTTTACACGCATCTCATTGAGCTCAGAATAACAAAGCAAGGAAGCTTGATAGTCGCCCATTGACAATGCAACATCTCCACAAATGAGCAAATAGTCTACAGTGCAGATTAAGCTCTCTTTAGTCGTTCACTGCGACTCTGACAATAATGATCGATCGTGCTTAACGCTGTTAATTAAATCCGATGCTTTTACAAGCTCCCCAAGGGCCAGGTAACACCTGATCATGCTAACTACAGTTTTCATTGAGTTGATGCTTGTGTGCAGCTCAGGCTTCCTGTATCCTTCGAGAACATTTTCGAACATTTCCAGGGCTTCCCTTGGCTTTCCGCGGGCCACTAGTATCTCTCCTATGCTATTCTTGGTCTCAAGTATCAACAATTTAGGTAACCCAACAATTCTGCCAACTTTTCACCAACAATCTGGTTCTCCCGCGTCCTTTCCAGACCCACTTGGCCGACAATAAAGTCAGTGGACTCGTCTTTGGTCCACAAGTCTAGCGGAATGACTCTTTTAAGTTTCCAGCTTTTATTTCTGGATGTGACGAGAACAGTGGGATCGCGTCTATTGGGATGTAAATCTCGAGGTAGGAAGGCTTTTATTCCCTTTTCGTTGTTAGCGTCGCTGTCTTGAAGGGCTTCTGCGTTGTCAAAGACGACGAGAAGGAAGCCTTGGTCCTCGCAGAGTTTGCTGTATATGTCGGAAATGATGGAGGAGGCTGAGCGGGACTTTTGTTTCCCCTGCGTGTCGACTGAGTCAATAATTGGAACTTTAACTATAGATGCAAGTTCTCGAATTTGGTTTTCAATTACAGTATTGAGCTCCGCATCAAACCATATCACGTGCTGGTAGACGCCAGCTCTAAGTGAGTTCTAGTTGAGAGATTAAGGTACTGTAAGATGGGGCAAATCCGTTTTGGGGCAAACCCGTAGATGGGGCAGCAATCCGTAGACGGAATGAAACCATTTATGAAGAAAATCCGTCACCATGTAACCAAAAGAACGTAAAAGTGCGCATTTAATGGATTTCTTAAACTCAAAAGCCTTTTAATTATTTTTAAATTGTATTAACAAAACGTCATAATCATTAATAGGCAATTGATGAAAAGTTTAACCATATTTAAACAGTATTTGAAGACTTCCACTGTGCACTTACTATTAGTGTTTAACACTCTAACGTTCTCCCGTTCGTATTTGCAGTTTTAATCGGAAACGCGTTGTAATGTCGCTAAGGCAAATTGACTTTTCAATCCTGTATACATCTTGAATAGGGAATTTTGTCGAAATCCTTGTTGGCTTTTATAAATGCAGTAGATATACAATGTCTATTGAACTCTTTAAAATTTATATAGGTATAGTATATGGTATATCACTTAAAAATTCTTTACAATTCGCATAGGATTTTAATAGGTAAGTTTTTATACAACGACTTTTATTGATTTTATTTACAAATGTAAATAAATCGGAAATGCGTTACCCTTATAGTTTCTATAGAGATTGACTTAAAGTTGTATAATTTCTTATTAGGACGTTTGCATTCAAATTTTTCCGGACTTGTAGTTTTAATTAAGGAATTTTATAGTGATACTAATTGCAAATTACTTACGCCGTTCCCGCTGACTCATTTCTGAACATTTAGGATAAGACACTGATACCCGCAACAATAATGGATTAATAAACCGAAGCTAAACTTCACTTTTCTTGTGTAGATGCTAACCAATTCGGAAAGGAATAAATAAATAGCTGATAATTGATTTTTCAATTATACGCAATGGAAGAAGTCCTTACATAATATTTAAATATGCTTAAACTTTTCGCCAATTGTCTATTAATCATTTTGATGTTTGGCTAATACAATTTAAAAATAATTAAAACGCTTTTGAGTTTAAAAAAATCTATTAAATATGCACTTTTTTGTGGTTTTGTCACATGGCGACGGATTTCCTTCATAAATGGTTTCATTCCGTTTAAGGATTTGCGCCATCTACGGATTGCCCTATTATCTACGGATTTGCGCCATCTACTGTACTCTTGTAAATCAACCACTTAAATCCACCGGAAATTAATTAACTGAAATTGAAATTCGGTTTACTGGTGGCTAATTATGTAATAACAAACTGTTAACAAGCGCTTGTCTATGGTTAACAGATAGGTATTATAATTATGCATAATTATCAACGGTAACCCCAATTTCAATTTCAATGTATACTCTTTTTGTCCGTAATTGGAAAGCATTAATTAAATTTAATGAAATCACTTGACAACTGAATGAACATAAATCACATCAAGGCAAATCAAATGCCGAAACTGGTTTTAACGCTTTCTAAAATAGGATGAAGCTGGAGTTACATATTTTAAGATTTTAAAAGGATTACAAACAACAACTATCATTCCACTAATATGGCCACTGTGTAATTATCCGACTTTAGAAAACTACTCATTTGCAATCCGTTTAGATACTAAGCAACTGCTATAAATAATACACAGCCATGTAAGGATTCTTCCCAACTTCCCTTTAGGTCCTCAAAGTGTGTTTTTTCATTCAATTTCTATTATAAATTATAAGTCTTTTCCCACTTTGCATGTGTGGCAAGAATATTTTATCACACTCTCGTTTTGATTTTAATTGTGCAAACTTAAATTTAGTGGATAGTAAAATAATAAAATCTAAAAAATTTACGTTTTTATAGTTCAGTTAACTTGAGGATGATTCCCAAGTAATGTACATCTTGCGATAAGTTTATCCTTCCTTCTTAATGGACAGAAGAAAGGCTCGGAAGATCCCCCATTAGAATCGTATTTAAGTTGGAATTTAATTTGATTTCCAAATATCTCCAAACTAAGACAAAATAATAATTAGGTATTTTATAGTTTCAGTGCAGTGCATGTGTAGGGGAAATAATTTGAGAATCGAGACAAGTTAATTCACACACGAATGAACCTACGCACTATCATTTTAGTTAAAAACTTGTTAGTTTGAATTTTTACGAGTAGTGTATCCAATGTACTCGGTAAAATAAATGAATCAAGTTCGTATTTATTTTGCAACCAATAATGTAATAATTTGATAAATGAAGAAAAAACTATTTTTTGCTTTCTTACTCAAAACTGCACTAATGCACTGCAGGTTGCCTTTGATTCGCTGCAGCTGTCAGCTCAAAATATAATTTGTAAATGAGGTAAGTACCAGAAGACGGGCAGTTATATATATATATATATATATAATATGCTTTAAGGCTACTTTTGTATTCTACGAACATGAGAAAAAAAGTGTGCGTGTGGCACTAAAAGACAAACAAGTTTCTAATCTCCACTGCAGAGTGCACATACATATGTAATTATATATTCTCAGAAGTACATGATGTGAGCTCTATTACAAACTTATTGACCTTGAACTTTCAGTTAAGAAGCAAACTTACCTAGGAATTTATTTTATAGGTAAAGCAATCTAAGATTTCAAGATATACGTATATATGTGTATACAAAATTATCAGATTAAACTACGAATATTCTCTGAGCAAAATGCGCGTCGTGTACTAGGTACATATATACACGAACGTTATTATTACTATTAAGTAAAAATCTCCGAAAGTTTATTTTTAAAATTTTTTAAAAATGAAATTTTGACTTATGCGTTGTAAGTTTTATTTTCAGATATCCCTGGGTCATGTTTGGCTCTCATTTTGCTTGCTTCCAATAGCAACCAACCACCCGCAAAGCTGAGAGTAGAGACACGTAGTTTTTGTCCTTTTGTTTTTAACCGTTAGCTTTGCTCGCAGGATTTCAAGTGAATTATAATTATAAATAATATATAACTTGATTGGATTTATAATTATTTATTTATTATGTACAAAGTCCAATTGACAGTATTAGATACAAAAACAGAACGAACATGTGATCACGGTAAAGTAAAGCAAAAAATGGTCAAGGCAGGAGGAAAGGCACAAGAGACTCTGTAAGGCAGCAGTTTTTTATATCTTATATAATTACCTACTTATGTATATTGTAATTATATAGGTAGATGCAATCATAATCCCTCGTTAGTGTTTTTTGCATGCAATTATATACATAGTAACAACTTTTCATTATTTATTTTGCAAGATTTATTTCATTTCAAGTATAACCCATTGAATATTGTTCGTAATAATAATATTAATGAATTTACTTTGTCGGTCTGTCTGTAAGTAAAACAGTAATGTTGAATATTTATATTTAAATCTGTAAAAAGTAAAAAGTGTTTTGCTAATCGGTAATTACTGTTTTTGACTGTGGAATTTTCAGATTACAGTATTTTCAGTAATTCATAAAAATCCTAAAATACAAAAAAAAACATCTTGCAAAACATGGGTCCACTTCCTATGAAAATATGGTTTGCTTGTAAGGAGTGTCGTCAGGGCTTTCAAGAAGTCACTGATTTCCTCGAACACAAGAAAGAAACGCATTTTAGTCAATTTCAAAGAACAAAATGCATCATATTCGAAGAGAGAAGCTTCAGACGTCAGTTCGTCCCAGTTCCGGTTCCCGTTGAAATCAAAGCAGAAGATAAAACTCAGTTAAATATTCAAGAGGTGACTGATTGTGATCCTCCGTTCAATACAAAAGATGATGAATCTCAACCACAAGAGCAAGACAATTGTAGGAATTCAGGAAACCCATTTAATGTCGAAGGTTTGACAGCCCGATCAAGAATCGACAGTGATAATGAAAGTAATGATGGTGCTTCTAGTGTTTTTTCTTCTTTTTATTCCGGCATCGACTCCGATGTCGTTGATCATTTCGACGATGCAGAAGGAGCTACTGAAAATCCAGAGCTTCTGGAACAGAACAACGAGAGTGGCATTCGTATTGAAAGGGTTTATTCTACACGAAATATCTTTGAAAGTAGTGCTAATAATAATACAACCGATGTAGTGAGTGGTAATTTAAATTCTAGTCCAATCGATACCAATTTACGAGTCACCGATGATGATGAATCTGTGATCTTCAAAAAGAAAAGAAAAACGATTAGCTCGAATGTGAAATCCACTGTAATTACTAGGTCTTCAACAAAACTTCGGACTTCGAAGGAAGTTCAAAATTCAAACTCTGTTCGATGTAGGCGTGAATCAAAAACTCAAAAAAGATCAAAACATAATATTTCAAAGTCCCTAAAGCTCACTGACAGCAGCCCCACTGACGAAGAACTTGAAATTATAAAATTGAAAAATGATGCAAACAGTAATACTGTTCCAATCAATAATGCTCAAAACAACAATAATGAAAAAATTCCCACTATCACTAATCCATTAAATCAAAACTGTGAATCTCCACTATTCGAATGCAACTTGTGCTCTCAACAATCAAAAACTCAGTCCGATCTCCAAATTCACTTGGAATTTTGCAGTTTTTACAACAAAAAACGAAAGCGATTTTGTCTTCCGTGCAATAAATTATTGAGTAGCACTCAAGCATTGGAATCTCACATCTGCCGGTTTCATGAGACAGAAAAGAAGGATGCGAAGCTCAAGTTGTTTAAATGTCCAGTCTGCAACTCTTGGTTTTGTAAAAAGACGTATTTAAATGCTCATTTAAGAAAGCACGGGAAAGTAAGGCCCTTCAAATGTGATCGGTCAAATTGTGATAAAGCTTTCAAGTTTAAACAGAATCTCACCCAGCACCTCAAATCTCATTCTACTAGTCCCGAGAGATTTAAATGCCTACATCAGGGATGTGAAAAAACATTTAATTTAAAGTTTACTTTTAACCGTCATATGCGAACTCATTCAATGGAAACGGAACGTCCTCATAGACTTCTTACGACTATTTGCAATTCAATAAAGAAAACTGGTGCCGGTATCGATCCTTTAATTCCAAAAAGCAACTGCAAACACGGTGAAATAGATAAAAAGCTGGAAAGTACTTATAATGGGTTACCTAATCCTTACGTAGTTATGGAAAAATTACGTATACTAGAAATATAAAGTCACAATTTTTTCAACCCCTGTTCCAAACCAAATAAACTAGAATATATGTTTGTTAAATAATTTTATTATAAAGTGGGTACTTACATATAGTTTTTAGAGCTACTAGTCAAGTAATTATGTGTTTAAAGTACCTAGGTAAGCATTTATTTACTACTTTTACAAGTGTTACCATTTGTTGTTGTGATGATCGCCGAAACATATTCTATAATTAAAGCTTTTATCTGTTAATTGGATGGATTAAAAATATTTCTCATTATTTCTTTACTTATTATTATTAGTTCATTATATTATATACCTATATTTATTCTGTTTCGCTACGTGTGCATTATAAGGCATTATTCTGCATCAATAAACAGCATTATTTGGGTTACCTTATTTATTTTTATTATTATGTATATTATATCTGATCCCATCATCTGTACTACCTTTTTCCCCATTCCTTTACTTCATATATATAATAATAAATGATTATTATTGCGTGCCAGTCAATTAAGAATTTGGAATAAAGTGTCGATTGTCGATGAATAAACTACTATAGGATGAATGCTTGTAATTGTGGTTTCCTTGCAATTGTGGTCGCTTAAAATAAAATGTTGAAAACCAATAAAACAAAAAGTAAAATTCATTCCCGTCACCTTATTCGCAGTTTTTCAGAGTACCTTGGGTGTGACTTGTTTAGGAAAACTTTGAAAGTTAGAAAACTATATGAACAAAACTTGCTCATGTCTAATCGTACTACGGCTGTTTTTCAATATTTTCAGTTCGTTAGTGTGCTCGAGATGAACATTCAATAACGCCTTAGTTTTTCCCCACAAGTTCCTTTAGTAAGTAGGTAGCGTGGTTGAAAAAAAATAATTTGAATTAATTTATTAGTTTTTCAGTTGTCACTCTTCATATAAAATTTCAAAATTTGCTAAGAGGGCGTGTTAATGTGGTCGACAGTGAGCTTGCAATTGTGGTCTATCTAAAATATAAGTTTAATTTGCTCTATTGCTTACATAAAGCTTCAAAATTATTTAGTAAATCACTATTTACTATTGAAATTGGAACTACACTCGCATACGACCTGAGTGAGCTGTCTGTTTTGTACGTAAACCTGAGAAATCATTGTTGAATCCCGCTTTCAAATATAATTTATTATCACTCGAAGTCGTCGAACGTGAATTAGTAAATCCCAGCATACTCTAGTCGGATACTTGTAATATAATTTTAAGTTAATTCGAATTGAAACCACAATTCGATTTTAATCAATGGGTATAAAGATTTACTTAAAAGACTTATTTCCGAAGACTTTTTCATAAGAGGAATTAGGTACCACCATGCTAACTGTCATAACAGCAAAATCGGCGGAAGGTTTTGCTATTCTTTCCAAATAAAGTTAAATTACGATTACGGACAGACACGTTATAGTCTTAAACACTAATAGCACGTGCTCAGTGGAAGTCCTCAGATAATAAATAAATAAGTAATTGCCAGCTGTACTTGTATTTGGTTTTCAAGAACAAAAATGCACTTTCTCAAGACGCTTTACTTAACACCGTTGTATTCTAAATTCTAAATCAATTTGACTTTCAAAAGAGCGCGCTGAACGTCCGCTTCCCGAAGGGTCACCGCCTTGTTTCTCAAGTAAATGTTTTCCCTGTAAGTGAGGACATAAACGACTTGGGCCAAGTCGGGTCGCCGTCTAAGGGAAAAAGAGTTCAATGTACGCATGTGATCTTACTTAAGATGACATATTTTCTGAGGTCATGTCAGGGGGTTCTTACGTATTTACAAAGTTGTAGAGGTCGCCGACCGTCTGGGTGTCATGAAATTGACCCCGAAGCCTATTCCCGTCGGCACACTGCACTACAACTTGAGTGGTTTCCCTGCTGACTCGGCCTTGCGGGGACGCCGCTGGGCGACAGGCGGGTCTTGAGAGGAACGCGAGGCTGGAGGGCGTCAGGCTGAAGGAGGGCCAGAGAGGTCGAAGGAAGGGTTCAAAGGTCAACACTCTCACAGCACACAAATACACGGCGGATGTTGTCAAGAGCTTTCGGAGACGCCCAATGGCGGTCTTAGACGCCATGGTCCACTTGCCTCGGGGGCAAAGCTTCCTGGGGGCAAACTGTTGTGGGGGTACTCCGCCGTGCTGCCTAACCTCCCGGGAGCTGAGAGTCACTTCCGATTCAGCACCACCCGCTTCTTCAACTATGCGCATTTCATTCTGCTGGGCAGTGGCTCCTCTTTCAACGCTGGAAGTAAATCCATTTTAAATTTTATTTGAACAACATTGCGTTTCAAATGTATTACGTCTCTGTGTCTATAATGAACACTTGGCCCCTGACCTTTGACCGCGATTAACTCAGAATCTAAGTAAACAATCGATTCGACAATCCAGAATCAATGAATAAGAATAAATTAGCAGCAAAAACCGGACAAGGGACTTTCAATTTCTATGGAAACTGGTGAAAGCAATACTTTGACCTTGGACTGCCCGAGTCTTTTTTCGACCGTGGCAGTGGAATGGAATAAGAGCGTCTGTGCAATGAGTTTGAAATGCAAGGAATGGCTAACAGACTTAATATTTTGAAGTTGCCCCGGGTAACCAGAATTTTGAGCAAGTGTCATCTCTTAATTTTAAATTAGTAAATTCATGCTAATAAATAAAAGTTGGCTCAAATAATACCTTGAATGACCCCTAGCAGTGGCTGAGCGTAGCCTTAATGATTGGTGAAGCATTAAAGCGGCCGCCCTTTCTTTTTCACTTGGAGTTAGAGCTTCGTCAACATCTTTCACTGCCTCAAACCATTCTTCAATGGCAACCTAGTCAAAGTCAGTAAGCAACGTGAAGCTTTTAAATACTTGAAATAATGCAAGTCTTACCATAAGAGTATACACACAAAGAATACAAGCACTAAATATAGGATTTCAAAAAGGCCTAAATACTAGGCCAACGTTTTCAAAAGGGTGTAAAACCAAACTTTACCTTTTTAAAAAGTATTAATACAAGTTTTACTGTTTCACACAAGAACTGGCACAGGGTCTAATATTTTTAAAAATTGCAAGTTTGAATAACATTAACTATAGTTTACAAAAATGTAGCATTGAATATTTACCGTAAAACTTCCAATAAGTCCCCGCCTCTAATAACTCCCCGGCCTCTAATAACTCCCGGGTCAAAATCCAAAAAAAAAAGAAATAACTCCCCGCCTCTAATAATTCCCCGGTATATTATTAGAAGCATCCCAAAAGTACATATTGATGCGGTATTGTGAATGTTGCTAGTAGCAACATTCACAAGTTACTTGTTATTTTTATTTGAAATATTATTTTGTTATTTGGAATTGCCATTCCACTAGTCAGTCTTGACTAGCCAAATCGAATGCTAAATTAATTAGACCGTAGCTACGAACGAACGAACATGTACAATAATTTACTGCTGAAAATAAAGAAAATCAATTCTAATTCCTAATTCTCCCTACCTAAATCCTAAATTCCTGTCTACTTATTCCTAACTTAAGGACCTAACAAAAGTCAGATCCTATCAATATTCTACAACGGCGGTAGTGCACAGAGCAATTTCTACAGTGCACACGAAGAACTCCTAGAGTAAGTGGGGGGATTACGGTTACCTGGTGGACAGGATGCCTGGTCGACGGGCAAATGATCGAATAGACTAATGATAGACAGGTCGAATGGTAGACAGGACCAATGATAGACAGGACGAACGGTAGACAGGACGAACGGTAGACAGGACCAATGATAGACAGGACGAATGGTAAACAGGACGAATGGTAGACAGGACCAATGATAGACAGGACGAATGGTAGACAGGACCAACCGACCAATGATAGACAGG
>JAQFZC010006215.1:0-12839 GCA_034695205.1 Dicyrtoma fusca
GATTTAGAATTTTAATTTTAGTTTTTAATTTCTGAAATATCCTACAAAATATCAAAAACTTTTGAGTGGTCTTCTAACTGTGGTCGGGGTTAGTCTTGCAACTGTGGTCTACTTTGAATGTGGAATTTATGCCTGTAAATTAAAATATAAATCCACTCCCCGTTTCATAATATAATATGGAAGTTTCTGCTTCCAATTATAGACTGCAAACGCAAAAATTGAAATCGTAAAAGCTGGAAAAAGTCATAATTCTATTTTAACTGTTTTTGAAGTCAAAATATGATCAAATTCAATTTCAAAATATTGAAAACGGTTAAAGGCGTAAAACTAATTTAATTTAAATGCATAGTTCGGTTTTAGTATTTTTGTAGCGACGAATATATTTTGTTTATTATTTCTAATGAAGAATGACATATATTTGTAAGGCGAAGGCTTGCAATTGTAGTCGGCTTGTATAGTTGTGGTACACCCACTTTTTTCTTGACTGTCAAAGGTCAGCCAAAATCTGACATACCTTCTATAGGAAGTCTAATACTCGAAGATTCCAAACAGGTTGCGTTCGAATTTGGGTGACCGTTGATACTGAAGAAAAACTGGGGGTACCACAATTGCCAATCATTCGACCACAGTTACAAGACCTAGAGTGATTTTAATTGAACCTAACCTGTCCCATTGAGATTCATTTTTTTATAATCAAATGAAGCCAAAATTAAAAACGATTACAGCTTATTGCGTGAAATTGGTTGAGGAATGTGACCCAGTTATTTATTTTGTTCCGCAGTAGCACGTAATCGTTTTGTGAGCTTTGAAAGTACTATTTTGCAAAAAGCGACCACAGTTAGAAGCCTCTACCCTATTTGAAGTTGTAAAATATCTAATCTCGAAAACTATTTGAAAAAGTTCAAAGTTTAGTAGTTTAGTTCTTTAGTGTAGATTTAGAAATATTTAATAATTATATTAAAATATATTTAGAATTAGATAATAACTACTAAAGCATTTAACAAATTGGAGATATACTTGACTTTGGAAGTGGAAGGCGCAGATTGTTCAATAATTTTAATGCGATTTACTTGCATAACTTGCATTGCATTGCATTGATTGCATTCAAGGCTTGCCAAAATTTTTGCTAGTCTAGTCTAGTCATTTATTTTTTAAGCATCCGCTAGTCTAGTCTAGTCTAGTCAAACTGTTTTCCCGAGCGTAATAGTCTAGTCTAGTCTAGTCTAGTCAACGCGAAAACCTACCCTACCCTAGTCTAGTCTAGTCAACCAGTTGCCCATCCCTTAACATGGGGAAAATGGCGGCTAGTCTAGTCATTTTGCTCCAAGGCTCTAAGTCTAGTCTAGTCTATTCACGATTTTGTCCACCCATGGCTAGTCTAGTGTAGTCAAAAGGGTCAAAAAAGCTCAGTAGTCAGTAGTATAGTCTATAGCTTGCTTAGTCAGCCTGGATTGTATTGGTATTTGGGTGCAGTTGTGATTGTGATACAAAATTGAAGTGAAATAGATTAAAATAAGACGAAATAATTTTACAAACTAAAAGGAAAAAACTATTGTTCGTAATCTGAAACGTAAAAACAAAAAAAGAGTATTTTTTTTCAAAGAACAGTAAATTCAAATCGGTAGTTAAATTATGTCATCCACTTCGATTACAAGCACGACTACTTCGGAACTTCTATTTTCGGAAAGATTGCACCGGTACTTGAAAAATCACCAGGATAAATGTGACATTACTTTTTCTGTGGGTCCCAATAAAATACTGGTGAAGGCAGCTCGATTAATTCTGGTGGCTGCTTGTCCCGAATTTCAAAAACTGTTCGAAGAAAAATGGGACCAGGCTGTAGTGAAGGAAGGCGAAGGGATTCCGTTGCCCGATTTTGACCCCGATGCATTCGAAATATTTTTAAAAGTAAGTCAAATTACAACTTGAAGCTAATAAGCAACAGTCGTCAGGCCTACAATTTGTTTTAAAATAATTACATGGTCCTTGGTTCGGTTTTGCATTGACAATTGATATAATTATAATAATTATTTTATTATACATTCAACATTATTTCGATTTTACTGCAAGCTTTGCGTGTCGTTGATGATAGTTGCTTAATTTTAATTAACGGAATGATGTATCTACGTATCTTAATTTGTAATTGTTGTTACATGTTACATATTAAATTAAAGCTGTTGCCATCGGAACACATCACAGAAGAAGCCTTTGAGGATTTGTATTTAACTGCGAACCAAATATTCGACCTAATTTACATTTCAAGAACGTTGGGGATGAAAAAGATTCAAAGCGTACTCGAAATCATCATCAAACCTTTCTACGAGTAAGTGGCAACAGTAGTAATATGTAATATTATTGCTAATGTAGTAAAAGTATTAATGCGATGATTCTTTTATGTAGTAATTACGGTTTTTTTTTGTAGGGATTTCGACGCTTACGCGGAAACTCCGGACTTTTTGAGTCTATCTTCAAAAACATTAAGAACAGTATTATCTAGCGACTGGATTTACATGGAGGAAGTTGACGTTTTCAAATTAGCTTGCAAGTACGCACAATTATCCGTAAATAGTGAGCTTTAGAATCCTGCTTAATGTTTGTTAAATTGTTTGTAATTTTCTGATTTTCTGATGTTTTTTAAAAGGTGGGCGGAACATCAGTGCGCTTCACAAAGTTTAGAACTAACGACGGAAAACATGCGGAATGTCCTTGGAGAAGTTCTGTTCGAAATACGATTCCCTTTAATGAAGATGAGTGACTTCAGTAAAATCGTATTTCCGAAAAAAATCTTGACGGCATATGAGAAGTCTGAGCTCTTTGAGTACTTTGCATTGGAACAGAGAGAAAAGTAATTTACGAATATTTTGTGTTAGATGTAGAGGTCGATTTAGGTAATTATTTATTGCGATCACTGCTAAAGTATGCATAATTTCGGTTGATTGTTTCTGTATTGCTGCTTAGATCATCTTTTGATGCATTTAAATCCGGATTCGAAGTAAAGCCAAGAACACTAGCATCGCCAGATGTAAGCATGTATTCAAAAGTCAGATTGTTTAGCGAGTCTCAGATCAGCGATTCAGCTTTCGTTGATAGCGTTGGAACAGACATAGAGGACAGTCGGTATGCTATACAACACATTATTTATTAAACGGGCAGTAATATAGTTTTATCATGAAAATGATTTATAGAAAGTCTAGTTTCTTTCGAATTAAACTCGTTATTTTATATTCATTGCAACTGCTGAAGACTTCGTGTGGATAAAAAGTACGAGTTAGTTGGACTTGGATTTGTTGGACCCTTTGACGGGGATTCTACTTACGAAGTTGAAGTGGATCCGTATCTTCATATTGAAGGTGATGGCAATGATGAGTGCGATAAGTGGGACGCCTGCGGATGGGCAGAAAAAAAGATTCGTGCAAAACACGGCCGAGTGTTTTATTTCCTGTTTGACGAACCCATCGTCGTACATCCACAAAAGAACCCTGAGCTTTATGGCCTTTCCATTGACTACTCGCTGAAGGTAGTCCACGGTTAATTGGCTTATACAAAATCGTAACTTTAATAAGTCGTGTGCCAGTTGTGGCACTTTATTAACACGATTTTATCCTTCAATTTCCATTTTTCGGAATGTAATATATTTGTAGCTCGTAATGGTGTTATTTTGATTTTATTTGATCACAGGGACCACCGACCCAATCCATTGATTTTGGAAGCCACAGTGTTTTCGAATTCGATGCAGAAGGAAATGGTGTCAAGTTTCATGGCTTATGGCGAAACAAGCAGATAGCCGAGATTCTTTTTAACAAACTTTGAATCGCTTTGATCGACTTATATAGATATGGAGTTTCCTAAATGGGATATTGAGTGCTTCTATTTGGCTGAACTTGTAAATAGAGCTTTTATTCTGCGAATACTTTGATTTATATAAATTCTTTAAACATTATTTATGTAAGTTGTTTTCGAAAAATTATTATCTACACTTCTGGGTAAAAGGTTGGGGTACAATAACGGACAGTCTGTCTTTTGAAGTGAATGTTTTCCGTTTGTAATTAACAGTTGTCCAATTATTGTACGAATTCTGTCTACATACCCCTAATTATATTTTCATGGGAATAAATGTATATATAGTTACATTTCTTTTACCGAAAATGGCGACAATGTGAAAATATTTCAGTGACATAATTATATTTAACAGTAGAAATTGTAAATAATTACAGTCTACCGCAAAAATGAAAACTAGGTAGGTACATAAAATAATTAAGAAACCACGTGTAAAACAGGTAATTGTGCACAGGTGAAACGAATTTCTTCTGTCAGTTTAATTACCTGGTTGTAAGCTTTCCTTTCTCTAGCACGAAGGTACTGATAATAGTTATTACCCAAGTTTGAATTTTAAATAAGCTAACTCGACATTGCTTGTTCTAAAAATCGATAGTTACTTAGTTTTAGTTTATTTCATTTTGAGCTTCCCACTCATTCCTTACAACAAATGCGCCTAGTAGCTGCCGACTTGTTAAAAAGCCAAATTCGTAAAATACTAATAAACGCATTTCTTAATATTATTGTCTTTGAGCTATAAATTCCCAGCATCTGCAATTTAATTGAGTTCAAAATGAATCCGATTCCACAAATTCGAAACCAGCCAAATAAAAAGCAATCTACCAGCGCCTCACCGTTGACACTCGCGTCTTATTTGAAACAACTGGATCCCGCCAAAAAAAGAATGCAAAAGAATTCAAGCATTGTATTTTGCTATCATCTAATTCGGTCAATCAAAATAGCATCCTTTATCCGGGCCACGCCCTACACATGGTTTTCAAAAACAAGCACATTTCGCCTGAAAAGCGCGAAGAGTGGAAATTGCGGGAAAATTCAAAAGCTAATTTTCCATTGCGAATTTGCACTGTACAGCGTTTACATCTTGTGGCTGTTGGTTTCCTGGCTTCTGTCGTTCAAACAAATTAGCAAAAGCAAGAATTCAGATTCAGATTTTACTCCAAAATTTGTACAAATGACACTGCAGTACGTTCTGTGCACAGCTAGCATCCCATTGGTCTTTCAACTGAACTACGTTCGGTGGTATGGACATCACAATGTCTTGTGGAATCAGTTTATAGAAATAATTTCGAAAGTAAAACCGGACTTCGACGACAAAATTAAAATTAAAAAACCTCAGTTTCATGGAATATTGAAGGTACTGCAGTGGACTGGTTGTATTGTGACACTAATGAATATTACGGCCTTGTTAAAAAATCCCAGGCTGCCTCATTTACTGACGTCAATCTTCCCTGTGCCTGACCCAGATGCAGCCTCTTTGACTAGAATTCAAATAATGCCAGTTATTCTGGCAAATATTTCTATATGGATATACCAGTGGGTTACGATTTATGCCAGCGTTAGTGACATGGTCACGTTTGTCCATGGAGTTATTCTATGCTTGGAGAGGCTCAAGTAAAGGTTTTTTTTTGTGATTTTTTCAGATTTTCGAACGCAATTTGTCACGCCTATATTATCATAATTCTAAATTAGATATAAAGTATCATTTCAAAGGCGCGTAGCACCTCTGTTGGCAACTTTTCAAAAACGTGTAAAAAGGACATTTTGCCCCTTTTCAAAAACATGTAAATTGAACATTTTGCACTTTTTTAAAACGTGTTTATACGACATCTTGCACGTTTTAAAAAACGTGTTTATACTACATTTTGCACCTTATCATAAACGTGTTAATACGACATTTTGCACCTTTTCAGAAACGTGTTAATACGACATTTGCACCTTTTCAGAAACGTGTTAATACGACATTTTGCACCTTTTCAGAAACGTGTTAATACGACATTTTGCACCTTTTCAGAAACGTGTTAATACGACATTTCGCACCTTTTCAGAAACGTGTTAATACGACATTTCGCACCTTTTCAGAAACGTGTTAATACGACAATTCGCACCTTTTCAGAAACGTGTTAATACGACATTTCGCACCTTTTCAAAAATAGTAAATAGGACCCGTCAAAATTTTATGAAATGGGTAAATATGTGAGAACCAGATTTTTTGTGTTTCTTTAAAGACTTTGAACAAAGAACTATTTGCACTTTTGCACTTTTTTCAAAAACATGTAGATACCTACTATGTGTGTGGATATTGGTGGGTAACAGTAACAGTGTAGTGTAATTCTAGTGATAAAATTCCTTTTTATTTTAGACGATCAATGGAAGATAACCCATCCGCTCCTGGAATGGAGTTTGTGATAAGCTACAGAATCCTTGAGCTCCTTCAAAATCACTACAATCACCTAAATTCCGACTTTATCCTGCACATGGAAGTAATTGGTATTATTAGCTCTGTCTTAAGTATTTACACTGGACTGAGAGCGGAAGGAGACGCTCAAGGTATTCGTTCTCTAATCGTTGGCAGTCTCATCTTCGTCCTACTTTTCGTATTTTTTATAAAATTAGCACAAGTGAACGAAATTTCTTCCGAATTACTTGAGTCCTGGAAATGGAAACTGCACAAAAATGGAAAGCAACGAAGAATTCTTTTTAGAAAAGTACTCTTGTCCTGTAAGCCGATTGGAGTTTGCGTGGGAAGTTTTTTTCATGCTGATAGAGCTCTTGTTCTTACAGTGATTTCCATCGTCATTCAAAATACTTGCTCTTTGCTTTTAGCTGAATAGAAAATAATTTATTACAAAAGAGTAGAGTAACGAATCAACTGCACAAGTTTGTCGGTGTGACATCTGCAAAGTTGAGAAATTAAGTTAATAATATATTATGTAAGTAGCTTTTATCATAATTTATTATTGCATCGTATTATATTATTATAAATTTGGAGATCTGAATATATAATCTGTTAAGATTTTTGTTCTCCATCACCTAACCAACTGTATCATAAATGCTAAGGGTTTCCACCCAAATGTATTACAAGCGGCGTATTAGTTAAACACTTTTATCAGTATTTTAATTATCATTTTATTTCTAAAATTCCATTCGTAATCGATTCTGTATGTATGCTAATCCTGTTCTCGAAAACAATACAAAAAATGCACATGGTTGTTTTTCGTGTGTGAAGATGCGTGCTGAATTCAATGCCGTTTATAACTGCTAGACGGACCAGTATGAATTAATCGAATGCCAGTGCATCGTGGATCGAGTCAAAAAATGCTTGCGTCGTACACACGCAGCCACTCAGGTATGTATGTACCTACCTTTATTGATATGTATAGTGGCTAACATACATTTTCAAAACAGGTCAAAACAAGAAATTAGCATTGTCAAAAAATTGTAAAACCTTTAATTAACACTTTCAAAATAGGTTCAACCAGAAATTAACATGTTCAAAATAATGTAAAACTAGTATATAACTAAACCTTTTTAAAAGGTCAAAACAAGAATTTAACACTTTCAAAAATACCAAAACAAAAACCAGTATCTGACACTTTCAAAACAGGTCAAAACAAGAAAATAACATTTTCAAAAAAATGTAAAACCAGTAATTTAGCACTTTCAAAACAGGTCAAACTAGAAATTACATAACGTGTTCACAAGAATGTAAAACCATTGGTTACCACTTTCTGGAAGGTCAAAACAAGAATTTAACACTTTCAAAAATACTCAAAACCAGTAACTGACACTTTCAATACATTTCAAAACACGAAAATATTATTTAAAAAATGTAAAACCAGTTATTAACACTTTCAAAACGCGTCAAACTAGAAATAAGCATGTTCAAAAGAATGTAAAACTAGTAGCTAAAGCTTTCGAGAATACTCAAAACCAGTAACTGACACTTTCAAAACAGGTCAAACAATAAATTAAAATTTTCAAAACAATATAAAACTACTAACACTTTCGAAAATGTACAAACAAGAATTCCAAATTTTTCAAAAACAGTCAAAACTAGTACCTAATTACATAAAATAAACGAAGTAATTACACACTTTTTCACAAAAAAATGATTCTTTGTTTTATTTAAAATATCAAACAGACTACTTTTCCGTTTTGTAAAAATTGACCATCGCATCGTAATGTTTTCTTAATTAAAACATTATGTAATAGTTTAAGCTTAGTTTAAGCATGGTGATAGGACCAACTGCGTCTGTGCCTCTGATCTTTATTCCTGTAGAGGGCATGCTGGTCAATGAGTAATTTGATGCTTCGCGTCCTTCGAAGTTTCCCGGCAAAAAGAACCAATCCCTGCTCACCCTCGCTCCCCAAACTTAGGGTTGTAGACACGCTTTTGTCTTCTCGAGTGTCCGTCCCAATTCTACTGCAGTTAGGCCCTTTTTCGCCCCCAGGCCCACCACTAGTACCACCACTACTCGCCGTTAAAAGTTTAGCAGAATTAAGCACTGCTGCGCCACCTCCTGTGTCCAAAGAACAACTACGATAGAGGGGGCGATGGTGGCTATTGCTCTCGTACTGATGGCCAAAGTTGTGGGCAGAATAAACCCCACTTTCTGGGGTAATATCATCGTAAAATTGGTCGAATTGATATCTTCTGAATTTCAGTTTATCCACTCGAAACACAAACACGCAGGCGTAGCCCAGAAAAATCGCATTTGCAACGACCAAAACGACCAGGATACAGTACCAGAGCGGTCCCTTGTAGGTTTCATAGGCGTTTTTGTGGACGTCGTTGGTGGCAATTAGAAATATTAGGAAAATTAGTAAGAAGTCACTGAGCCAGGAGCCAGCTATGTGGATTCCAATGAGCCATTTCTGGCGCTAAAATTTTAAATTAAACAACCGTTTATAAGTTTCGATTTGTTTTGCAGCAAATGTTTTTTATAATTAAGTGACACATTACTTACACAGGAGGCCCCTAGTGTTAAACACAATCCAGAGAATGCAGACAGAAGGTAGGTCACGCCTTCTATGAGATACGTTGCTACAAACATGGCAGGCATTACAATATTTGTATGCTGCTTTCCTCATAAATTAGAAAACTGTCTTTTAATTACATATAGACTTAAATGCATTACTAATTTTTGAGTAAGGATTTAATTACATTCTCGAACATCCACAAAGCTTTGAAATCCCCAAGAGTTCCGGGACTGAAGAAGTAACTGCTTGTTTTGATTTTGGGAGAAATAATCGAAGGTCGTCATTAGCTTTAGAACAAATGCTAGCACGCCCAAGCCCTTCTAGAGACATCCAAAAACTCATATAAGTTGAGCATACAAATATGTACAATACACATCTTGTAAATGATTCACAGAATTTACATATACAGGGATTTTGAACGCAATAAATAGTTGTTATTATATTTATCCATTTTATTTAAAGATTTAAATCAAAATACAGTTTGAACCAATCCAATTGCAAAGCAACAGTCCAGTAATGTTCCGTGTCTATTTTTACAGCAAATATCTGAATGTTTCTTCAAATTAACAAAGTAGTTGCGGTTCTTTAAATCATGGTGAGGGTCGTCACCGGATTTCGGTTTGACGTCTTTTAGGTGAACCCATTCTAAGCTTGTTTGGACAGACACGCTTTTTGAACTGAAATGAAATTGCTGAGGAGAGTAAATGACTGGATTAAATGACTGGTCATTAGTTTCTGTGTGACCTGGGATTGACTTTGGGTTTATTAGAACTAAGTTTTCCTTCGGGGCACTAATTTGGTTTTTCATTTCTTGTATTCGTTTTTAGACCGGAAATATTAGTGTGTGACCGTCTTTCAGTTTATTGGGGGGCTCAAAAATATAGTGAAATTGTGCTTGTATTTGAATAACATTACGTAATCTTTGTCTGAAAGTGCAGGTATAGATATGTGATTAAATGCCATTAAGTGGTGTGAGTGCTCTACTGTATTTTATGCAGCTTAACAATTCTCCACTGCACTACTGTATTGTATGTGGCAACGTTGCAAGGTTGCAACTGCAACAAACTAAATCCCCTAATCCCCCGTGTGCAGTGCAATGCGCAGTATGTTGTCGAAATCTATATTTAAATGTGCGATTGCGTGATTTTTTAATAAAAATCAGAACTTCAGAACTGTAGAAATTAATACAGAATGACACAATGACATTCATTATTTTTTTGTGGAATTGAAGGCAAAAATAAATTGTTTAGTAAAAACCTAATAAAAATATATTTTTGGCAATAATTCTGCTAATATTTTGATTTAAGGATTGATTGCAGGCAAGAGAGCCTATGGCAATCTTATTTCTGAGTATTTTTAATTATCATCCAGTTTGATTTTAGCTGTTACAGGAAGTGTGAAGAATCTAACTTCAATAAAGTAAGTTTTTATTATCTTTGTTTAATCGAAGTAATAAACTCAATAATGGTTCTGTTTTACGATAAAAAATGTTTTGTTCAAAATCATTGCCGATCTGTAAATATAACCGAGTAATGTCGGGGCTCTAGAAGAGCTCCTGGTTTAGGCTCCACAGAAACATTCTCACTACCCTGGGCCAGCTTAACATGGAATTGTTGGAAGATATTCGTCATAAACAAAAAAACTTCATCCCTTGCAAGTGTTTCTCCCAAACACTGTCGCTTCCCAACAGAAAATGCCATGAAATTCTCGGATTTTTGAACTTTGCTCTCATCCTTGCTTAAAAATCGTCCAGGATTGAATTTTTCGGGTGAGTCCCAAAGATTTGGGTTATAATGAACAGAGTACAGATCAGAGCAGAGCCAAGTTCCTTTAGGTATGTGATAGCCATTGAAGTCAACATCAGTCACTGCCGTATGAAATACACCGATTGCGGCGATGGTGGAGTAACGCAGGATTTCTAGGATGGTCGCCTCAGTGACTGGAAGACTAACATTCAAAAGTATATTAAATCCACAAAAACTTTAATTAATTTTCAAGCTTTCATCATATTTAAAAACAAATTAGGATTCTAACTTTGGACGATCATTGAGTGTTACTTGACGATTTTTTCCGACGACAGAATCAAGCTCTTCCTGAAGTTTCCTTTGGTATTCTGGGAATTTTGCCAAGTACAGAAATGTCCAGTTGAGCGTTGTGGCAGTCGTTTCACTCCCAGCATTGAATAAATCCGTTATAACAGCAACTAAGGATTTTACTAGAAAACAAAATTGTACAAAATGTGTACCGATTCTTCTTCAAGATTACGTCAAGGTCAAGTAGTTATTTAAACATTTAAACATTGTTTCAAATATATGTGAACATATAATTTGTGTTTGCCTTCGTACACCCAGCATTTTGATAAAAGCTAGAGCTATCATCCTTAGTAGCATCTATTTCCTTAAGATACGCATCGATGAAATCCCTGGGAATCCCATCCACCGGTTTGCTATTCTGATGCTCTGTGATTGCTTTTTTGGCAAATTCATGCTGCTCCTTAATTGTCTTAATTAACTTATTCCATCCGGACACGTTTGGAAATAATTTAAAAAGGCCAGGGAGGAAGAATGCCAGGAAGGACAGTATAGAGTATTCAGTTCGTAATCTAAATTAATTAGTACAATGTTTAACAAAATTATTAGTTTTTTCCTGAAGGCATCACTAAGTTCTTACAAGCCCCAATTGAATATAATTTTTAAAAATGAAACAGTTAAATTGTAATTCAAACTACAGTTAGACTAACTTATCAACATCGCATCGGTTTAACCTATTCGGAACTGGGGAACCATGGAAAGAATGCTTTAGAAAAGTGTTTAATTCTATAAATTAACGTTTTCAAAAAGGTTCAAAACTAGTAAATAATACTTTTTCAAAATGGTCAAAACTAGTAAATAACACTTTTTCAAAATGGTCAAAACTAGTAAATAACACTTTTTCAAAATGGTCAAAAACTAGTGAATAACACTTTTTCAAACCGGTCAAAAAACTATAAATTACCATTTTCAAAAACACTCAAAACTAAATAAATAACCCTGTCGAAAAGTTTAAAAATGTTAAGTAGCGTACTTGGAAAACCCATCCAAAAGTCTAGAAAGTCCAGGATCGTTATGACTATGGCGCACCCCACTCATAATTCTCCAGAGGGCATTAAAAACGATCAAATTAAGTTTCCGTCCCAGTTCGATGGGTTGGCCTTCGCTGCCCTTAAAAGTGGCTGCTAGCTCGTTGACTTCCTCCATAATCATATCCTCCATGGCAGTTTTTCCGAAGCCAAAATCTCTTAAATGACGGAGAGTGAACCGTCGCTGGTCAACCCATTCTCGACCTGATGAATTAATTACCCCTGAAATAACAAAGAATAAAGCAAAGTGGTAAATGATTCATGTTAGGTACTCTTAAAATCATTATTTGCATAGTTTTTTAGTTCAGAACAGGTTAATATTTTTGTTTCTTTAACAAATAATTTGTAATTAGTCGCATACTTACCATGAGGCCCATCGGAAAGTATTGTAAGTCCATCGCTCTCCGGACGACCAGACAGATTAGGATCTTTGAAGGCTTCTCGAATCAATTGTGGATCAGCCAAAACCACCATGCTATGTTTTTCACACACAAAAAATTAATTCAATTTACCTATTATTATAGTAATTAGTAATTACTGACACGATAGACCGAGAAAAGTTGAAACCTGACAATTAAGTTGCAACTTATTAATATTCATAAGGAAAAAGGTTCCTAAACTGCTCCTTAAAAAACTGTTTATTTACTATGCACTTACTGCACATACTGCACATGCAATGCTAGTCATGCAAGCTTTCAACTTTCAACTGTCAGAATTAAAAAGGCAGTAAAATAAAGTTTCAGGGTCATACTTGTGAAAAAGGTAATTATAAAAAAAATACTAACAACTAGGCAAAACAAAATGCAATATTTTTATTAATTTCTAGCCTTTTGTTCTAAATTACTGAATTGCTAGTCTATTATTATCGAATAACAGACTATCCCAATATTCAAAACGTGTATAA
>JAQFZC010006216.1:0-12838 GCA_034695205.1 Dicyrtoma fusca
CCCCCCCCCCCCCCCCCCCCCCCCCCCCCCCCCCCCCCCCCCCCCCCCCCCCCCAAAATAGCCAAAATCCGTATGACGTAATAGTTGCACGTTCCCTCATTGCACGGTGAGTCCCGCCTCGACTGCCTCAGCCTCGCTTATTCCGCTTTTTGCAGTGTGTTGTGTGTTTAACACAACTTTTATGGGGGCTGTTCATAAATTCCGTATCAATTTTCCACGTAGGCCCCCCTTTCCAATTAAGTTTACACTTGTATTTTTTCATTCATTGTTTTTTCCAGTAGTGTAAATGGAAAGCATGAGACTAAATAAATACTGAACACCCTCAATTTATTCACGTGATTTCTGCATGCCCCCTAATACCTTCAGTTAAATTAGCGCAGTATGAACTCTGCAAACACAAACGTACGAAGGAGGCGTTCATAAATTACGTTCGTCAAAGGAGAACGAGTTTGAAAGCAAAGCTTTTAGCCTTTTAAGTAATTCAAATGTTATCTCGTCTGTTCGTTTGTTTTTAAGAAGTACCTAAGCATGCTCGTCTGAATTTATTTTAATAGTAATTAATAAATAAATAATTGCCAATTGATTTTAACCAATAAACCCCTTTTTTTAAGACGGTTTAATTTTTAAATGTGCTCTACAGGCCGTATAACGCTTTCTTGGCTCTGGCTCCTACTATGTACTGCACAGTAAGTAAGTTAGCTCCGGGTTATTATTCCATGTCTCTCAAAAATAATAAATTACTTTTAATAAAATGAAAACTATTAAAAAATGGTATGAGCTGCTGCAATTCCTGCAAGGGAAAAGAGATCGCAGTATAGAATATTAACCATGAAACTCTCATTCAGAAAATTCTTTACAATTAAATGAATTTTTGCATTGCAAACAACACACTTTTTGACTTGAATCTACGTGTCTCCTTAAACAGGACTGAATTACAAACTCCATACAAATAGACGTGTAAATGTAATACTAATAAAATTATAAACTGGGTTGGCCATCTCATTTATTTATTGTATTTACTTATGGCATCCTGGCGGGCAATTACACGGGCCGGGGTTTGCAGGTTGATTAGTAGAATTTGTAATACATTTTTTTTATAATACAAGTACCAAAGTACCTATACACACTAATTTATTAATAATATCAGAATTCAACGTAATTTTTACAACGTTTTTCTGTACTGGGTTCAAGATTTATAAGTTATAAGTAAGGGACCAAATTGCATACAACAGCATTGCAATTGATTTAAATGTCTGACACTAGTGTAAATCCAAAAACAATTGTTTTGTACTTGCATATATTGCATAATGACGAATACATAGTTTCGCATCGTTGAAACTACTGCTTTTAAATTGGGAATATTGATTGCGAAATTGAAATGTACAATTCACAATAATTCAAATGGTGATTCTGACTGTCATGATGTCATGAATGTCAATACAACTGCAACTCTAGATACTTCAAACTTATAGAATTATATTACTAGGACCAATTGCCCAGGTACCTCCGTTGTTCGAAACTGGGGTCGTGGATTGCAGGGACGTTAGGTATCAGCATAATGGGAGCCAATAAAATTAATTAAACGGTTCCTTCCTGCTACATTCATACTTCTTATGCATACATTGCAATTACCTAATTAATGGGCAATTTAACGTCCAGCGGTAAAGGTAGGTTACGTAGTAGTGCACGGATTTTCACGAGCCGGTTTGCATATGTATATATAAGTACCTCAACTAATTACAATGCTATATGTGCATTCGACAAGTGAATAAACTGGAATGAATATTTTAAGCAAATTAGGAATAAATTATGTAAATCTATAAATATGCTCCAAAGTATGCACTACGAACTATCGACCAAACCATAATTTCAAAGCCTTCGGTTTCACTTTTTCCTTTCATTTTTCAGAAAGCAAGCAATTAAGGTCATCCTAAGCAGAATAGAGATTCTCGTTAAAATGATTTTTTAAAATCTTGCCCTTAATTAATTGTTCCCTTTACCTATTACTCCACAGTACTCCACACAATGCACAGATATCTAAAATGATAGGGCACCGTCATGTAAGCGACGGATTTTACAACGAATATTAGCAAGAAAAATGCACACGTGTTTCTATTTTTTCCTTTTAAATGCTCAAAAAATATGCTCGGATTTTTTTATTCCGTTTCCTTCCTATTCTTCATGGGATCATTAGCATCATGCAATTGTTTAATTTTTTTAACGCGAATCAGTTTTGTTTTGAGTCAAATTATTACTCTTGCTTGAAATGACACGAATTTTATGCTGACCTGGTCTGTCAGTTTTAATTTCGGAACTGAATAACTGACACAAACATACTGAAAGTTAGGTACTTTGATACTTAAATGAGCAAATATTAATTTATCGGGTACTTAAAAAGAAAGTAAAGCTAGAAAGATGGGTGCTGAGCAGAGCCATACTGATAATGCGTAAGTTGTCAATAATTAGGGTAAACTTGTGTTGTTTAGCCTTTCATAAAAATAATAAAATGCAAAAACAAACTTATTTTTGACAAGCACTATTTTTGTTTTTACAAATCTGTAGAGAGTCCTTGTCACTTACAAGAAAGCATCTGCTGGTCAGCTTTACAATCAATGGCCGAATGCATATTGGTAAGAATAAAGGATACAGTATATAGATACATTTATTATCATAAATGGCGTAATGTTTTTATTGTAATAATTTCAAGCTACATACTTAAATGAATGTAGTGGATCCGGAGAGAGATAACATCGGTCCGGAAGCATTGTTGGTGGACTTCATTCGTGACCACGCTTTGTTGAAGGGAACAAAGTTTATGTGTCGAGAAGGTGGATGCGGAGTCTGTGTCGTGTCCGTCAAAACACGAAATTCCCATACCGGTCAACAATTCATAAGAAGCATTAATTCGGTATACAATATGTAAATTAAATAATTGTAAATCAACACATTTGAAATACTTTTATTGTTCATTTTAATGATTTTGTAAAGACAGTGTAGAGCTTGGACCTTTTTAAAAACAATCAAATAGGACATTTTACACCTTTTCAAAAACATGTAATTCAGACATTTTGCAACTTTTTAAAACTATTCAATTAAGACATTTGACACCTTTTTAAAATTATGCAATTAAGAGATTTTGCATCTTCTTAAAAACATGTAATTCAGACATTTTGCACTTTTTAAAGTTATGCATTTAAGTCATTTTGCAACTTTTTAAAACTATGCAATTAAGATATTTGACACCTTTTTAAAAACATGCAAATAGGACATTTTACACCTTTTTAAAATTATGCATTTAAGACATGTTGCACCTTTCTAAAGTTATGTAATTCAGACTCAGACATTTTGCACCTATTCAAAATCATGTACATAAAGCATTTTACACTTTTCAAAAACACGTAAATGGGACACCTTGCGCCTTTAGAACAACACTATAGACGTTAATCGCTAGATTCCAAGAAATAACGTCGTTTTGCTCCTTACGCCACGACTACAATATGGACATATAATTAAGGTATCTAAGTATCTATAATTTATAATTTTAATTATAATTATCATTTTCTTTCTTGCAGTGCCTCATCAGAGTTCTGTCCTGCGACGGCTGGGAGATTTACACGGTGGAGCACTTGGGAACTAAGAAGAGTGGCTACCACCCCTTTCAACAAAGGATGGCGCAATTCCACGGAACTCAGTGCGGCTTCTGTTCGCCCGGGTGGGTGATGCAGATGTACAGTCTGTCCCAGTCCAAGAGTCCCCTCACGGTCAAGGACATTGAGGACGCGACTGACGCCAACATCTGTCGCTGCACCGGCTACCGACCCATCCTCGACGCCATGAGGTCCATGGCAGTGGACGCCTCCGAAGAACTGAAGAGAAAATGTGCACACACCGATCAGAACCAGAAGAATGTCTGTACTAACAACTGTACCATTACCAACACCTGCTGTCGCCAAATTCAGAAAGTGGATCAAAATCGATCAAGGACAGAAAGTGACTCATCAACTTTGGAGGATTTTGTAATTTGTGATGGTGACCTTAGCCCGTCTGGCCCACAAAATCCGGTTTCAATTCACATAAGCTTAAAATCCGGGGAACACTGGGTCAAAGCGATGGACATGACCACTCTATTCTTAGCCTTGAAAGAATTTCAAGACAAAGGCCTCCAGTTTAGAGTCGTTGGAGGGAACACGGGAACGGGTGTTTTCAAGAACGATGGTCCTTACCAGGGATTTGTTGAGATCAATTCTATCCACGCATTAAGCAGAGTGGATGCGAGTGGAAATAGACTGGTTTTGGGTGGGGCAGTGACGATTTCATCCGCAATAGAAGCCCTGGACAAAGCCGCCACTACCGAGGGCTACGAATACTGCAAGATCCTTTCCAAACACTGGCACAGAGTTGCAAATATTTCTGTACGGAACGCTGCCACGCTTGCCGGCAATTTAATGCTCAAGTTCAACCACAGGGAATTCCCGTCTGACATTTTTCTATGCCTGGAAACTATTGGAGCCATGCTCACTATTGGTTAGTTTTTCAATTTATAATTATACATTTAACGAATAAATATGGTCCTTCGAACAGAATATTTGACTGACAGGCTTTTATTACATTAACCGTAGCGTCATCTGCCAGCATGCAGAGTATGGTCACCCTCCAAGAGATGCTTCAAATGGACATGAAGGGCAAAATTATCTACTCCATTCATTTTCCGAAGCTGATGGGTTACCACTTGAGGACATTTAAGGTAGAAAATTAGCGTTAGTGATTGAAACATTGAAGAATGCTCCTTTAGGAAGTTGAAGAATGAATGAGAATGTTTAAAATATTTTATCTCCAGATCACACGACGCTATCAAAATTCCCACGCGTATGTCAACGCCGGGTTTTTAATGAAAGTAGCTCCAGGGGGCATTTTAACGGTGATGGAAAAACCGAGAATCGTCTTTGGTGGGATTTCCCCAAAGTTTGTAAGTGACCTTATTCGTTATTGAAATTTTAAGGAGCCCTGTAATCCTATGAATTAATTTATACACGTTTAGGTTCATGCCACCATGACTGAAAACTTTTTGACGGGTAAGTCACTCAACCAGATGACTTTACAAGGAGCCATGGCAATGCTGGGGAGAGAAGTTGTGCCGGACGCCACGATGATCACGGACGGAGATCCCGTGTATAGAAAACTTTTAACGCAGTCGCTCTTTTACAAAGTAAAAAATTAGTGAATTGAAAATATATTTATGTCAAATGTCAGCATCAAAATATTTGTTGGAATTATGTACATATTAGCAGTGATGTTGGTCTATTTTTCTATTTTTCCAGTTTATGTTAGAAATTCTGTCGGACCAAGTTAGTGACGTCATGAAATCGGGCAGCACCGATATTCAAAGAGGTCCCTCGTACGGCAAGCAATCTTACGAAACGGACGACAAATCGGAGTGGCCTCTATACAAGCCCATTCAAAAGCTGGAAGCACCCTTTCAATGTTCTGGAGAGGCAGAGTACATCAATGATATGGCCCCTGTTTCCGGAGAATTGCATGGGGCATTCGTCCTCACCAAAGTTGGCAATGCTACTTTGTCGAAAGTGGAGACGTCAGAGGCTATGGTGGGATTTTTTTTAAAAAGTATGGCATTTATCTATTAAATGAAAAAGTTTCGATAACAAAAAAATTGAATTTAGAACATACCTGGGGTTGCGGCCTGGATAGATCATAGAAATATTCCCGGCGTCAACAATTACATGGCAGGACGGGCACCACACAAAAGAATGGCCATGAATGATCTGGTAAGTTCAATTTTAATGGATAATAAACTGCTGTTCCACATTATTACTGAAGTACATTGTTTCGCAATAATAATAATTATTTTTACCTGATAGGTTTTCGTCCAAGACAAAATTCACTACGCTGGACAAGCCGTGGGTGTGATTCTAGCGAACAAAAGAGAAACTGCAATTAAAGCAGCAAAGCTAGTTAAGCTTTTCTACGAAGGGGTGGAGAAGCCAGTGTTGGACATCGTGACTGCTCTTGAAGTGGTGAATAAGGCAGGGGCTCCCAACCAGTGTTCTTTCGAACCAATTCATTCCAAGTCCAATTCTGCTTCCGCTGGCGCTGGTCAACATAGTTTGAAGGGTGATTTTTGCAGCGGCCACCAAATTCATTTTCACATGGAGACTCAGATTTGCATTTGCATTCCAAAAGAAGACAGCATGGATGTTTATGCCGCAACTCAATTCATTGACCAAGTTCAAATGGGCATTTCTTCCTGTCTTGCTGTACCAGCGAACAGGTTTGAGACACAATTTATTACATTTTTAAATATTTATTTTGGTCCAAAATACACGCTAGTGGTATTTTTAATTTTCCAGGATAAACGTGTACGTGAAAAGGCTCGGCGGTGGATTCGGAGGGAAGTTGGGTCGGTCAGCCCACGTCGCAGCGGCCTGTGCCATCGCTGCCAACGCCGTCAATCGTCCAGTCCGTCTAAATATGGATCTGGAGACGAACATGAGTTTAATCGGGAAGCGACCTCCCTACTGCTACACTTATCAAGTGGACTTTGACGATGAGGGGAAAATACTGAAACTGGACGTCGGAATGATTTGCGACTCTGGCTGCAGCTCCAACGAACCCACCATTCTCCAAGCCTCCGTTGCCTTTCAAAATGTCTACCAAGCCAATTCCTGGACACTGACCCCCTCGGTGGTGAACACTAATCTTGCTCCCAATACGTACTGCAGAGGTCCTGGAATGCCTCAGGCCATAGCAGCCATGGAAGTAGTGCTGGAGCACATTGCCTTCACTCTAAAAAAGAATCCCATGGAAGTTCGAATGCTCAACTTTATGAACAAGGGCGACTCTATTTTAATTCCTCCAGGAGTTTTAGAAACTGAGAATCTCATTCCCTTGCTACACAAGGAAATGGAGGCATCCGCAGATTTGAAGGATAGAGAAAGATTCATATTGAAGTTTAATCAAGTAAGTTTGATTTCTAGTGATTTGCTGTTCGATTATAATTAATAGTTGTATTTTATGTTACCTATTTTATCGATTATTATTGCGTCTGTAGACGAATCGTTGGAAGAAGCGAGGCTTATCAATAATGCCGACGCGGTCCCCAACGCCCTACTGGCTCACCGGCTACTACGTCCACATTAGCATCTACGGGGATGACGGGTCCGTTTCTGTGTCCCACAGTGGGACAGAAATGGGCCAGGGGATTAATACGAAGGTGGCCCAGGTCATCGCGAGTCAACTAAAAGTTCCAGTAGAGAGAGTCAGTGTGAAGAGGTCTGAAAGTATGTTGGGTCCGAACGCAACTATGACAGGGATGGGGGTCGCTAGTGAGCTTGTTTGTCATGTAAGATCGTGTTCTATTTTCTAAAACAGATTTCTGTATTTTAAAAACATTTGTTGGGTATTTTATAACCCGTATGTTGTCTATATTTCTACTAGTCTGCTATGAAAGCCTGTGCGATTCTAAACGAGCGGATGGACCCAATTAAAGCTAAACTTGAAAATCCCTCATGGGAAAGGTTGGTAGTGGAATGTAAAATGACGGGCTGTGATCTGTCCAGCTCATACTGTACCAGTTTCGAGGATAAACTAAAGTCGTATGATGCCTGGGGATTAACTGCTTGCGAGGTAGAAATTGACTGCTTGACTGGGGAATACAAGGTATAAGCTTAAAATGTTTAAATTAAGTAAAAATTCAAAGATAATTGGTATTTTGGGGTCATTTCAATCATTTCGGAATTGGATTAGGTTGTACGAGTTGATTTACTTTTGGACACGGGGATGAGTTTAAGCCCGGACATTGATGTGGGTCAAGTGGAAGGAGCCTTTGTGATGGCCATGGGAATGTGGACTACGGAAAAAGTTCAGTATGACCAAAATACTGGCGAACTCCTCACCAACAGAACATGGGTAATCAATTACATATATTTGAAATGATATATGTTTTCAATTTTAATGCCTATACCCTGTCAAATTAATTACAGAATTACAAACCACCAATGGCTAAAGACATTCCAGAAGATTTTCGGGTTACTTTCATGAAGAACATGCCGAATCCGCTAGGCGTTCTTCGGACGAAATGTAAGTGGAATATAGAATTCAATTCATTATTACTGATTAAAACCAACCATAACATTTGTAGATTGTATAATCAATTCATTTGTGTTCTATAATTTTGAAGCCACAGGCGAAGCTCCATTTAACATGGGCTTCTCCGTTTTCCTGGCATTGAGAGCTGCCATTACTGCTGCCCGGATGGACGCTGGAAATCATGAGTGGTGTCCCATGGGTACATAATTATTACATAAGTTGCTTTCATAATTATTATATTACTTCCGTATTCCATCGAACAGTTACGTAGCTGTGCCTAATGCAGTCAATTTATATAATTTCAGATGCACCTTTAACCCCTGAAGATATTCAGCGCTTTTGCCTCACTAATGTATCTCAATTTACAGTGTGTTCGGACATAAATCTAATTCAATAATGCTTTTACCAGATTCCTCGGTCCCTCAAAAAATACAAGCTTTTCCAATTTAATTAACAAACTGAGATAGGTAGGTGTGAATAAGTAAGCACGAGGCATATTAGATGTACATAGTGCAATGCAGTGGCAGTGGTAAACAATATTTGTTTGCCCGAACGATAATTCCTAAATTAATAAATATTCCTTCGGGTATTATATAGTAGTCAATCAATAACGACTTAGACTTTTTGATAAACAAATACAGTTGCCTTTTGTTTTTACGCCACGCGTTAAGTATCCCTTATTACATACATATCGATACAACTATCTGCAACAACCATACCCAGTCATGTAACTAATGCCTTTAACTATTCCGAAACACCCTGATAAAGATTTTCAATCCCGCTAATGCATTCGCGAATCTATCAGTAATAGTCAACGGTACTCTCTAGCCATTTATGTGAATGTGAGCCTATTCAAAAATGCTTCCGTTTCCGATATTCATTTTCCTAATTTGAAGAATAATGAGAGTCCTTCGATTTAATGTGATCCCAAAAGAAGAATTAAATTACAGCCAGGCGTCGATGAATTACGCGTGCTTACGACATTAATAAGCAATTAAGAATTATGTTCCATAAGTAGTGAAGTACTTCTTGGTAGGTCCTGTCCTAATTGAAGTAATTATTATTATATAACGAAGTAAAGTTGGTATAGCTACATAAGACCCGTGGGTACCTAGGTACTTTTAATATATACGTAACGTAAATGCTCCAGGTAATTAGGAATGTTAAAATTGAAAGTCTAATTATTGCCTACACGAGCAGCTCGTGCAGAAGATCATATAAGTAGGTACAAGAAAGTTCCTTTTTCAAAGGGGTTATAACCCTAAATACTAAATAGGTACCTATACACTATAAATTCCAGCTAAATATAATACAAGTAATACCTAAAAAGGCTTTCATTTCAGTTGCAAACTGAACTATCTGCATTGTGAACTATTAATTAATTCTTCATCAAGCCCTGTGATCGAGTAAATAAAGTAGGTAAACTAAAAATAAGTTTGTTTTTAATCAAGTTTTGCGCAGTTGGCATACCTGTTTACACAAATACCTTGAAAAACAATTTAAACATTAAAAACAATTAATAATTATTTTATTATTATTGCAAACAACTCTTCCGGTTGGACATTATTGAAAACTTAATAAACCTTTTTGCCTTGAATATTTGATGCCGGTAAATCAATATAGGTAGGTACCTATAGTACCTATAGTAGTTATAATGAAAGGGTTTAGGTGCATCCCAATTATTCCAACCGTGACTATGACGATGTAAGTTACATAAGCTGTGTCTTAAAGCCCTAAACCACTTCAATTAGGGTTGAAGGTGAACGATACGAATCCCGATTTCCAATTCACCTCCACTCATTGAGCAGGCAGCCACTGGAGTGAGCAGACACACTGATTTTGACTCCTGCAAAAAGTTTAAAGATTTCTTCAGAATGCTTTCTACAAACGTAAATATAAGTTTTCGTAGCAACTATTTTGTCCTACTGATTTTAAGTTTAAATTCGACTCATTTGACAAAAGCTTTAAAGTACTTACCTCAGCAGCATCAAGACTTAGATCGGCTTCAGCATCCTTCAATTTTATCGAGAACAAGGAAAATAATTGTTAGTCAGACGCAATTCCAGGATCTTTCATACTGTAGCCTCCTCATCCTTGAAGATGAGGTGGAAAGATCACATAAAAAACAACAAAAAACAAGTTTAATAACTAAACGCCATAAGAGCAAATCTGAAAACATTGTTCAAAATAGTAACATTGAAAATACTGAATTTTACAAACTTTTCCGAGACCTCTACGTTGTAAATTTAAAGGGAAGTATGAAACCGGAAGTAATTTACAAAAGACACGGGGCTAACTGTATAGTAAGCGTCATTTTTGTCCCAAAAAATATAAACTCACCATCTACTGATTTTTTTCGAGCAATGATGGATCGACTAACACTTCCAACTGGCGTGCCGCTCACGAAAAGAAATGAAGATTATTACATTTTTATCCCACAAACTAAAGAAATGGTGAAGACAGCCCTTGAGAATGAAAACATCGGCTTTCGAATCACTAACAAGATTGCTTTAACATTTGACGTTGACCAGAACTCATTGAAGATGGAAACGTTGTGTTTCTACTGCAATAAAGGTCTACCAAAAATTATTGAAATTCGCAACAGTTCATATTTCCCGCCGCTTCTGCGAAATTTCAGAGGTGGCTTAATTCGTGGCTCGGCTGCCACGGCGGGTCCCAGCACTCAGATGCGTCAGGGCAAAGATGGGAAGTGGCGACCATTTCTGACGGGCGGTCCCTTTTTAAGGAATTTCTTGACTGCGGCTGGAGCACTGAATTTCACCTTTGACCTTCGACCCTCCATTGGCGGGGGTGGGACGGGGCTGAAGACGAAGAACGGGACTTGGCTGGGCGTTGTGGGGGATGTTCTGAACCGAAATGCGGACGTGGGTGTTGTGAGCGGCATTACTTTGGACCGATTCTTCCTGGTGGAATTTTCTTCTCCGATTGACTACCTCGCTCTGTCCTTCACCCACGGACCCACGAGCCCCATTTACACCTGGAAAAGCGTCTTTTGGCCATTCTCACCCACCCTCTGGCAATACATTGTAGCATCTACAGCGATATCCTTTGCTTTTCTTCAAGCAATGCGGATTATTGTAGAATATAAAGCAAACACTGCTCCCCTTCCTGAAATAGTAATAAATACGAATTCTGACGAGGAAAAGGCTCCCTGTCCTAAAGACGCCGCTACTGTTACTATTAAAAATAATAAAATGAACATTCAACTTTGGTCAGTTTCTGAATCTCTCCTGTTTCTCCTCCCAAGTTTCTTGGCCCAAAGTTTCATTCAAGCCAAATCACCCACACTCCAAGTCTTTTCCATCTGGTGGTTCCTCTTCATCATGGTCATTATGACGGTGTACTTGTCCAAGCTCTTCGGATTCTTCGTCGATCCACCTTACGAGAGTGCCCCTGGAACATTCGAAGAATTGTCCGATTCCAATTATCAACTGGGCATGACCTACTACGGTGGAGCCATTTACAGTTGGTTTCAAAATGCTCATTCTAAGTCCGCCATGGGCAAAATATTCAAAGGGATGGAAAAAAGAAAAACCTTTGATTGTCTGAGAGAGACTTTGAATACGAAAAAGAAGTATGCTTGCATCTCTTACCAGTCTTCCATCGAGTACGCCATTCAGGTCAAGATAGGAGATCGCTACGGAAGATCGAATATAATAATGGAATCTGCAGTCGCATTTGAAATCCCAATCAGCTTGACGACGGAACGAAGATCCATTTTAATTCAAAGTCTCAATCGAGTGACGAGCACGAATTTCGAGGCCGGTCTCACACGGCTGTGGCGATCCTGGACACACATCGACCTCAGGACGGAGAGACTTGACTGGGAGAAGCGGAACAATAAAGTGACGCCGATGCTACCAGACTCTTCCGAACCTCAGAAACTGAAGATGGAGCATTTCACTGGAGCCTTTACTATCTTGTTCTGTGGACTCACTTTGTCCTGGTTGACCTTTGACACGGAGTGGATGACTCGGTTTACTAAGAAAAGGGATCAAAGAAGTCGCAGTCATTGGGAGCCCACGCTCACGTACTACTCTACTGATCTGGAAAAGTCTGGCTCTGCCTCGAGGGGCCCAGCGCCAACGCCAATATTAGCAACAGTCCCAGCATGGTACAATTTTTGGCGACTGGGCAAACTGGAGATACATTTTAAAATAGTAAAATAACTTTCAACTTTCGATTGTAGATACATTCATGTATTATAATTATCTCTATAAAATGTAATATTATTTTGTCAAAAACATTTAATTAAGCATTTAAACAAGCCCATTTATCTTCTTACTGTATCAAGTAAATAAATTAAATTTTAATACACTAATCGGACTAGTAAGAAAACTGTAAACCTAGGTACCCAAAAAATAGCCGAGCAATTATTATTCGATTTACTTACTAGTTACCCGAATGTATAAATGCATCAGTAAACTCATTCTCTGTGATATACGCCTATTCTAATAAATTACTATGCTGCAATTTTGAAAGTTTTAACATTTAAGGTTATGTGTAATAATAATATCGACCTAATTAATAAATAGCTTTTATAAACTATAGAATATTTGGAATTATAACGGATTAATAAAAGATGAAAGAAGTTAATGTAGAGATAATTACATTATACGAAATAAAATAATGATTTTATTGTATTTGTTTTGTCTTGTGTGTGCAAGTACAACTAAGGGGCCATCCTTAAATTACGTTTCAAGTGAGGGGGGGG
>JAQFZC010006217.1:0-12837 GCA_034695205.1 Dicyrtoma fusca
TCCCAGATGTCGAATTATAATGTGAAAGCACAAAGTATATAGCATCATGACATGTTCGTTAGTCCAGGGTTCAGGTTTCATGTAGATAATACTAAGTTGTATCCAACAATTCACTTTACAATGTCTACCTGAGCAACAAATTAATTAATCAAACAATTCAATGCAGCAATAAATTATTGGAGTGTAAGTGACCTTGAGGGTAACGTCATATAGGCACGGTATAGGGTATTTCTACCATCATTTAAATCGACATGCAAAAACTCAGAGAATCTGAAGTTACAAGTAGCCGTGGAGCATTACTCATTACTCAAAGTGCGTCCGTGTTGAAAGGCGTGTGCGTCTACTGGGTTGTTGGCTTGACTGACTAATGCATGGCATAATGTTACGGAAGGATGCACAGGCATTTGCATTCAAGTCAATAGATATGACAATTTAATCTTTGCACTCATTCATAATGACAATGAATGGAATATTTCGTCAAATTATGAGTTTATGGAAACACGCACACGCTCTTAATTAGTAGTACTCGCATTGTCCATACAATAATTTATATAATACTGCGAACTATATTACCTATGACTGTAATTGTATTGTAAATTAAAGTGACTTACCTGACAGTGACAGTCGTACAACAATGCAAATTACATCCCAATGCATTTTGTTTCTTTCAGATTTAAAAAAAAATTGGCATATTATAACAAGTATAACTGAAAGCTTTGACAATAGTCACATCACTTCAACTTACACGGTAATATGGGCACACATTGCATGGAATTGCATTTAATTGAACAAACTTCCGAATTGCTTTGTTAAACCATTTAGTCGTTGTAACTTTCACTGTAACTTTCACTACATTATGCTTTTTTTAACAAAATTAAGGCTCACAAAGTAAAGGCTTATACATTTTTAAGTAGTTACACCGCACCGTCAATTTGCTTTTAACTTTAAAAAATCTTGTTGAAATTGAAGGTATTTCGGTAAAAGTAATTTTACTGAATCACAATTTCACTGCGATTGCTCAAATTAATTTATTATTTTGGTTGTACGACAGGATTGTTAGTAAACAAGGTTTTGCCTGCACGGCGCCCGTGCCTTCCAAACTGCACTGACTAAATAACTCATAAAAGAATGAAAAGTGTGTGCCTTCCCGTTTTTGAGTGTCTAACCATAAATCAGCTGATGATTTTTTACTGACTGAATTTATGACTGAAACAAAAATTAGCCAAATGTAGCCATGTTGCTATGTTTCAATGTCGTCGTCCGTTAGATATTGCAACACATTTAATCGCTATACTTAACTTTCCTACGACGCAGTTTCCTTCCGCAATGAAATCCTCAAACACGCATTTGCACTTACAAAAAATATGTTTTGGATAACAATTTACCGTGCATGGGTACCATACTGTATCATTTTTTCGATCTAGTGCCCAAAATTCACAGAAGATGTGAATTAGTGCAGGTATTAAAGCTGAGCATAGCAAGAAATTTCTTAGCATATAGTAGAAAACAGATTGGTTTGCTATATAGCCTCTAATTTACATTAGCAATACGTATTACACAAAACTCATCTTCTTTCGAGATTCCTTATAGGGGAAATTAATAAAGCTGCCGAAAATTTTCCATTTACCATCCTAAAAGCTTGTAAAAATGAATATAATCAAGAGATAAGTATATCCTGGCAGGGGAACGTGTGTGAAAGCTTCTTTACATTTTAATTTGGGGTACGTAATTATTAACTCTAATAATTACCTTAAATACATAATAATCTTATCGCTAGAGTGTGCTCTGTGCCAATTACATACATACTCTAATGTCCCCTTCGTGGCGGTATAATGGAAGTGCAATTGCCAAAGCAATTCGATAAACTGTAATATCCTTTGTTATTTTATCTAATTGCTTTTGTGGCGTACACCCTTCGATAGTAGTTGAGATTATTATTGCACTGACCAGTGAAAACTAGGATGTAATTAGCTGTAAGAAAGGTCTCATTTGGCACTTTGATAAGCATTATATGACTCGTAATACTCCAATGGAATTTTTTTAAAGTCTAGTTTTTACACTAACAGCATAATACGGCTAAATCCGAGTTTCAGATTATGTATGAAGTAAGTCTAAACAGTAAACTAAAGTGAGGTAGCTATGGCACCAGAGTTCTTTGCACTGTAACACAGTGGACGGACAAATTGTTTATAAGCGCGATCGCCCAGCAATCTTGGCATTAGAACACCCTAAGCTTCCTTAGCTAAACAACCAGCTACCTGCACTTCCCATTAGAATTTATAGTCTTGACAGAAAAAAATTCCAAAACCTTGCAAAAACATTAAAAATTCAAACACAGGCTCATTCTGGAAGCAGTTGTAATTGATTTCAAAATGAATTTCTGTAAATTTCAAATTGCAATTTTCTTTATTATTGCCTGTGCAATCCTGTTGCCTACCAGCCATGGAGGTAATTTATTTACTGAACATTGCATTCATAATTCTAAAGCTATTTTATTGGAACATAATTAAAGTCATTAAAATTGTAATTAAAAGAATGATTTAATTAAATGTTTATATTTAAATGATAGCTAAGTGTGTCTACTATGGATCGCCGTCGGAAACGGGTGAGCAGACGGCTAATGAAGAGAACTTTGACCCCATGGGATTCACGTGTGCTGCCCTCCCGCACTTGCCCTTCGGAACGGTCCTCCGGGTCACCAACCAAATCACTGGGAGGTCAATCACAGTCCGGGTCAATGACCGCTTCGGTGACCCACCAACGGAAGAGACGCTGGACCTCACTTACGGGGCTTTCGGGCGACTCGCGGATCACGACGATGGCGTCTTTCCCTGCGGCTACGAGATCTTAGAACAAAACTACGACAGTAATGCTAATTACTATAACAATTATTAATTGATCATCATTTAGCTTTATGGTTTAACTAAATACGACGTTTAATCTCTATATATGCTCGTACGCATAGTATATCTCTCGGTTTACTTCACTATATTATTGAATTGTAGGTAATTACACATTTTGCCAAACAAAGTATCTGAGTACTAGGTGTACCCTCCTTAAACATAATTGTGTTGTTTAGCCCAAATGTATTATGTAAATATAATAATAATTATAGGTTTCGGATGTTTACTGTGCGTGCGTTTAGGTTAACTGTAGCCTCGATATGTTTTTAGTGTAAAGTTGTGTCGAGTAATAAGTGTTGTTGGTGCAACGGATTGGTCCAGATTTTACAAATAAAAGCGATTCTGAAATATTTTGGTTCGTTAAATGTTCACTTTGAAGCATCTCTCGTACTACATCTTTGTCTGTATTTGTTCTTTTGCATTTTATCATGTATTTAGTCCCGATTTATAGGCTACAGGAAACAGAGAGCATTTCCAGATGTAAAATTTAGTTTTATTTAAATTGATATTTATTAGCATTGGCATTTTGAACTTGCCATATTGTAAACCAGTATGTTTTTCACCATTTATTTTACAATGAAAGGAGATATTTTACAACTGCCATGGATAGTGTGAAAGGTGTTATGTTCGTGTAACAACACACTTAGCCCGAAATGATTAACACGTAATGTAATTTGCTTTGTTGACACATTCCCTCAGCGTTAATGCACTACGCTCGTTTCCAGGAATTGACTTAAAGACATAATAATAACTACATTCTAATAAATATTATTACTTTTACATGTAACATAGTCCAAAAAGATACAACACAACATTGATACGACAAAATAAGGTGCGTTGATCATAAAATCTAAAATGAACAAATAATGATAAAACTAAGTGGAAATAAAAGCTCTATAAAATAAATAAGTGGAAAATGATAATGTTTAATCAACCATAATAATCCGCTTTGACAATTAAAACGTTGTCAATTAATAGCTTATGGATTGTTTCCTATTTTCAATCGAATTAAGGTAAAGAGCTGTTGTCATTATCATAAGTAAAATTCTGCCAGTATTATTTAGTTAAAGGCATGTGAGATATATGTATATTGGCAGTGGGTATATTGGCTGGATCGTATTTACCTCTTTTTTTATTTATCTGATAGAAGTAACTGCGACGTAATGAATTTTATTATTATGGTGCCATTTAATTTAAGCAATTAACTTAGCATCGGAGTTGAAAAATGGTAATGTATCAATTATTGATAATCAACTTTCGTAATTATTGCGTTATTGCGTATAAGCATGGTGTCGAAATAATTCAATACTATTTTCTTATAAATAGGTTAATAAGTATGTTCCTTTTAATAGAGTATTCCTTTTAATGGCTATACCAAAATTGTTATATACACCTGGATTTTGTAACATTATTCTCTGCTTCAATGTTTTAATTTTAGTCTTTTATTAAACTGATTATTGTATACATTTTTAGTTTTAAGAAGCTTACGCCGTTGTCATAAGCAATTAAATCTTGTTTGAGTTTGTCATATCGATACAGTTTGCTGAGATGTTCTCGAGTTATTTAGTATACAAGATTAATATCTTACAATTGCCATGAATACTCCACTTTGCGTATAATTCCCTTAATAATACATAATTGTGAAATACCTCTAATTTCTGCAGGGAACATAAAATAAATGGTAGCAATAATAATTCGCTTATCGGTACCATCAATATATTATGTAATTCATAAACTACTGTAATAATCGGCCCAGAAATAATACCATGTCAATTAAGCGTTTAGAAATAATTTTATGTATGTTTCCCATCGATTGACGGCGATTAGCTATTACAATATTAGAAATAATTACATAATACTCTTCAATTACATAATAGATGCTACCAAAACTTTGCTGTTACAATTGTGAAAGCAATTAGTTATCCCATGTAAAATATTTCCACGAATTTGGATTGCATGCTTTTCCTATCACTCAAAAATATAACTTCACATACTTCCGCTATTTGACATTTTGTGAGAAAATAGACAGGCCCAGAAGTATTACTGAACGACTATTTACAAAATTGTTTTGTGTTTATACTGTAGCACAGGCTAGAATATTATGTAATTTCGAACTAGGTACAATCAAACATTAAATCGGGAATTTCAATTAAATACTAAACAGAAGAAATTCGAGAATGTAAAAGCTCGTGTTCGTATTTTTCCCAAAACGATCAACATTTTGAAACTGATCGAACTTTGAACTCGTACTAAAATGTCAAGTAATAGGTTCATACTTTTATTGGATATAATTTGTGTGTTCCTGAAACTTTCACAAGTCCGCTTTTGTACAGCAGATTTAAATTCAGCACTTGAAAGTTTTAAAACTGTCAAAATTATTATCAAAATGAAAGAAAATGCTACACTTGGTTCAAATTGCTGTGCAATAAAATTTATATACACCGAAAATTTAATAATTACGACTCCACTTGCTGAACTGCATGAAAACTATAATTTACTTCCAATTTCTCTTACACATGTAGCGGGCGGTACTGAAAATGCTGAAAATAAAACAGAATCAAAACAAGGTTTAACATTTACGCTAAAAAGACATTTAATTGATTGCCAGTACACCATTCTACAATACCAAAATATACAAGAAGCTCCACATTTTGATAAAATACTTCAACAAGAAAATGTCAACCACTTTTACTTTATAATTGCCACGGATTCAAAAGTGTTGGAAATCATCTTCAATCAGAAAACTGTGCGGAAACTTAAATATTCAATTGGAGTTTCCCTTTCAAACGCAAACTACATATTTCTGGGAGAGGAATTTCAAATAGGGGGACATGGCAAAGTAATACTTCAATCATTTCAGTGGAAACCCTCCGTTTTGACAAAGATTTTCAACAACAAGAAATTCATTAAAAATCACAATCCTACGAAAGTGTTCAAATTCACTGCAAATAGACTGGCACCCCACTACGTAGAAACGCCTGGGAAGGTAATTGGCGACGTATGTAACTTGGTAGCATCCGCTTCAAAAGCCTACAACTTCTCATATGAACTCAAAACGGCCCCATTGGCCCTATCAAAAGCCCCAAATGGGTCATATATTGGTTTTCTTGGAGAGGTCATTCAAGGTCACTCAGATGCGCATTTGTACATGGTTGCCCAAGATGTTTATTCTTTACTGGAATTATCCTCTTACACTCAGTCTGTTGAGGCGACTTTCTATGTTCGACACCAGCGCGTTCACTTGAATTGGCGGGCATTTCAAACTCCGTTTCAAACCACTGTTTGGCTGGCACTTCTTCTATTGCTGGTGGTACTAACGTTGGTGTTTGGAGCTTATTTCTATGCTACAGAAACCACAACAACACTAAAAGAGACAAGTATGAACTTAAGGTCAATGTCAAAGGTCAACGGCCGTCGGCTTCAAATTTTAACGACAGCAATGGCCTTAACACTATCTCCTCTTCTTGGTCAAAATTTGCGACTTATAGTCCACGGAAAGATACGGATTCTAGTTCTAACCTGGCTCTTCTTGTCACTTATTCTGCAAAACTATTATTCTTCTAACCTTCTGTCCCATGTAACGGTTCCAATAAGTGACGTCATTCCACGAAATTTCGAGGAATTGTCCGAAAATTCAGAGTTCCAGATACGCCATCACTACATACCCGGAGCTCTTGATGACATATTTTTTCAAGCAACAGAAAGTCCCGTCTATGTAAGTATACGGGAAAGAATTGTGCGGGATTCCAATCCTTATGAATGTTTAGCGCCCAAAGTTTCGGCTTTGGCTTCTAAAACTGTGTGTGTAGGATGGAAAATTGTTTTAGGACCCATGATTGCCCAAAATTATACAAACCAAGGGGGATCACCCCATTCGTCACTTCCCGCAATAATGTCGTCACTAGCTATCTTCACGTTGCCTTTACTAAACATTCCAAGATTAAGGAGGATTTGGACGAATTATTCGGCTGGCTAAGGGATACAGGCCACATTGGCAGATGGCAGAAGGAAGTTTACACGTACAACGAGAAGACTGGCATTGCATGGAGAAAGTCACAGGGTTCTAAGGAACGCGAGTCCATGTTCTTACAAGTGTCCAAAAGTGAGAAAGTCAATCCATTTACTCTGCAGCAACTCTTAGCTGCTTTTGGGGTCATAATTACAGGAAGTTTCTTGGCCTTTCTGCTGTTACTATGGGAAATGGTACATTTGCTACCAGATTTGTACCAATATTTCCTGCATTTAGTAATTTTAACAAAGTCTGAGTTGTCCAGCAGAGACGACTAATATCTCAACTCTCAACTTTACGAAATGGTTAGCATATTTACATACCTATTGTCATGGCTGTCTGGACAGACCATTATTATTATTAATATTAGTTTGCTTTCAGTATTGTAATTATTATTCGTATTGATTGGTTGATCGCCCGCTTATTGTTTATTTGTACGGCGGTAGATTTGGTGACTTCCAAATCTACCGATCAATCTGATTTTGATTCTTGTTCCTTAGTGCATCTCTGATTTTCTCTCTCAGAATAAAACTGTTCTTGTTATACAGAATTTCTAACTAATCTAGTCAGACTTTGAGGTTTATTCCAATCTGATCATACTATGTACTATTTATTATACACAGTAGCACAAGTATGAAATCAAATACCGTATATAATTGAATAATTAGATGCCTTGGCGTCTATGTATTTTTATTCGCAGATGCAAGACCCGGCATCTATTTGAGCCCCGGCATTTATTCGATCATATTATACAAAATCTAAAGCAAAACAAGTTACAGGAAGCAAGTGCAGTTAAGCTTACGCTCACATTTACTCTCGGTCAAGTTATAAACTTTTCATTAAAGGTAGAAAAGTGTGACACACATAAGTCTAATCTACGGCTTTGAATGATACGGATAATTACCTCATGTTACATTCGATGCATGCAACCGTACAAAAAATAATCTAGGCAACCTTTAAAATATTTTAAGATGAGTAGCAAAACAATTCCTGGGATTTCCATTCATGTACCTAATTCATAAAAGCAATCTAAGTACAATTAATAAATCATATTATTCTGTATTTTTCCTTGCATTTTTTCGTTTAGTATATCACTTACCTGCTGCCACTTAATCAGTTGCCATGCTTTATATTTTATGCAGTACAAATTAGTTTAGTAGCATATATTGCTTATTGGTTAACTGACCATTGAAGAAGCGTTTATTTGATTTGTCTTTGTACGATATAGAGTTCACCAGTATTACTCTGTAATTGCACGCAATCTGTATGCACACACTATACATAATGTGATTTTAAAGGAAAGTAACCCGTTAGAAAGGAATCTTATCTATTTGAAGTGCAATGCTTCTTTCATCTTTGCGCTGACTAACAATTCTAAATATTTCAACGACGATGACACTGACACCTTAGTTGTAATTTAGAATCAATTGTCATTAGTCATTACTTTACTACAACTTTGTATTTTCCTTATAAACCCCATCATCCATTCATGAACTCATCAGAACACAGTGAGCATCCTTGAACGACCAGCTGCACACCATTCTCGTTAGAATTTAGATCTGTCAGAAGGAAGTAGCAAACCCTTGCAAATACCGTCAAAAATATATACATTGACTCATTTTGTAAGTAATTGTAGTTGATTTCAAAATGAATTTCTGTTTTCTTTCAATTTTCTTTATTATTGCCTGTGCAACCCTGTTGCCTACCAGCCATGGAGGTAATTGATTTACTGAACATTGCATTCGTAATTCGAAAGCTATTTTATTGGAACATAATTACAGTCAATAAAATTGTAATTAAAAGAATGATTTAATTAAATGTTTGTATTTAAATGATAGCTAAGTGTGTCTACTATGGATCGCCGTCGGAAACGGGTGAGCAGACGGCTAATGAAGAGAGCTTTGACCCCATGGGATTCACGTGTGCTGCCCTCCCGCACTTGCCCTTCGGAACGGTCCTCCGGGTCACAAACCAAATCACTGGGAGGTCAATCACAGTCCGGGTCAATGACCGCTTCGGTGACCCACCAACGGAAGAGACGCTGGACCTCACTTACGGGGCTTTCGGGCGACTCGCGGATCACGACGATGGCGTCTTTCCCTGCGGCTACGAGATCTTAGAACAAAATTAAGATACTATCTTTATTACTACCTAATTTAGTTTTGTATTTTTTGCATATGGGTATGTACCAATATGGCGTCGAATCTCTAGTGTCTTCTCATAGCTTATCTCTCGGTTTACTTCACATTTTTGCATTAATGATACACCATTTGCCGAAACGTGTACTAGGTGTGTACTTGTGCATAGTTGTGTTGTTTAGCCCATATTTATACATATGTAATTAAGTGTATCCACTTAACACGGTGTTTTTGCATTACCCATAAGTAATACTGATGTGTTTTGAGTAGAAACCGTCTTAAAATAAATGTTTGCGAATTTTGACACCTCGATACAAATTTTTTATGCTGGCATTACTCTAACTTCCCGGTTCACGCTGTCATAGCTATAGCTGGCCAAAAATATAGTCATAAACTCCAAACTATTTTAGAAAATTAAAACTTATCTACTCCTTACTTATTGAAATCAGTCAAAATTCATTTTTTAGTGATAAGGTAATAATTTTATTATTTAAAAAAAACAAAAAATACTGTATTGAAGCGTTTTTTAAAATAATGTCGTCTTAAAAGTTCTCAATAAATGTCTTTTGAAAAAAATAGTAGTGTTAGTGTAAGTTAGTAGTGTTCTATTCTATATTCTATTCATTCGTTCACAAACGGCAGGCCGAACTGCCGGACGACGTTACGAACAGCAAACTATGCTGTGATCAACTTTACGTGTTTTTGGTGTCAAAATAATACTGTTACGTATTGTCATTTGTCATGTTGAACAATATTGAACATAAACACTAAAGTTTAGCACTACCATTGAAAAAGTTGGAACTGTAAGTGGAAGTAGTAGCAGATAGCAGATCTCTATTTCGGCACTTTAGTCATTCAATCATGTCAAGAATGTCAACCTGGAGACACTGGACAAAAACGCCGTACACACATTCCAGCAGCTGCACTAGGCTTAACACCATAAGGTTTAAAAAATGTTTTTTTCTCATAGCAGTTGTGACAGTGTTACACGTTTTAATAGCGACTGATTTTACATTTTACCCTAAAAAAAGTAAATCAAGCCTTAACAAAAAGTTAACTATGACATCAGCCAACGCTGGTAATAAGGTTAGCGATATTATTCAGACAGTCAAAAATAGTTCCACTGACCTCGCCTGTGTCATTCCTCAAACGCCAATAATGCCTTCGTCCTTGAAAAAGATCTGGAAGCGTAACACGGGGTCAGGTTACGACAAATACGATTGCTCATACGAACTTAAATTGGTAGACTTGAAGGATGGAAAGGGAAACTCGGGCGTAAAAATATTGTTTTTTCTCTCTAATATAATTATTGTACACATTTGTAGCTATTGCAATCACAGGATATTTTTATTAGTCAAAAATAGTACCTAATAGTAATACAAATTAAATTATTTAATTCGAAATTGCAGACTTTGGTTCTAAGACCTGAAATTTCGACGCAAATCTGCTGTTTTCAAGGAATTCAACGAGGATTGAATGACTATGTTTACAGGTAGCTCTGTAACAAGCTGCAATCACAATCTAAGCATTTTTTATACTTACGAATTAATAGCCGTGTCATCCATGTTTATTATAACTTGTACTTTGTACTTACTCATATAACTTAAATCCTGTATCTTTTAGCTTGACAGAATGCAAGAAAATGGAGGAAAGAACGAAGCTGACCACCGAAGAAGCATTCGTCGTAAAATGTGGCAACTCGATCAACGTAGAAGCTGCCATCCCCATCAAACCATCTGTTCAGAAAAAAATGAACCACTGGAATAAAATTCCCCTTGAGGACCGGCCAATGAGTGTTTTATTTTTTGGATTTGACTCCGTTTCAAGGAAGAACGCCTACCGAAGCCTTCCCAAGTCACTCAAAATAATGAAGGAACTGGGCTTCGTTGATTTCCGAGGCTTCCACTCCTTTGAATCCTCCACACTGCCAAACTTTATGGGATTTTTAATGGGGCTGTCAAGACCGACTGTGAGAAACACGTGTACTCCTGATTGGACGACCTTTTTCGACAAGTGCCCGCTCATTTGGAAAAAATTCCATGATCAGAATTACGTTACTATGTACGTCGAAGACGGTACCCAAACTTTTAACTGGGGTGGACAGGCAGGATTTAAACAGCCGCCTACTGACTACTATTTGCACCATCTTTTCATGGAGCTGAAAAAGTTGAGGGAAGCACAGAATCAGGTGAGCAGTCAATGGGTAACATTTAAAGTCTTAAATTAAATTAGTGCTAAAAACTGCAAATAAAAAGGAAAAAATATTACAGCCTTTATCTAGCAATTTCTGGCGAGGGGTTTCTTATTACTTGTGGAGAAGAAACAGAAGCCTGGATTGCGTGTCAAATGAAAAAATCCCAGATTTTATTCTTCGTTACACTCAACGATTCATTCAAAAATTTTCTACAAGCCCATTCTTTGCCTTCACATGGTTAGCTAATCCATTTCACGACGATTTGTATGCTCTCCGAAAACACGACGAGTCTCTCCTGCATCTTCTTCGCTCAATAAAATCAAATCCGAATTTACTCCGACGAACAATGATAATATTTCTGAGTGACCATGGCGACCGAGTAAGTGTTTTTAGCGGGAATTCTATCGAAAGTTTCTTTGAAAGAAGCCTCCCGCCCCTCTTCATTCGACTGCCAGATATTTTGAAGGAAAAATACCCAAACTTGCTTACAACATTGAAATACAATTCAAAGATTCTTGCAACACCCTTCGACGTCCATCAAACACTTCTCCATATACTATCAATGTCCTCTGGCTCTGGCGCTATAGACGAGAGTGAAAAAGCAACTGCAAGGGACGAATTTAAGGCGAGTATGGAAGATCGATCGAGTTTATTAGTCCAATTAAATGCGAGTAGAACGTGTGCAGAGACAAGCATCCCAGCCACCATGTGTATTTGTAATCTAAATTATAAGATGGCTAGTAGTCAAGATACCACTTCCAACAGTCACAATCTTGATAGTAAATTACTGCATAAATTGCACAAATTCTCAGTTTCCCAATTAAACTTAAAAATTCAAAACTCGGGCTACAAGGACAAGTGTTTCAAGTGGACTGCTGACAGCATCAACTTTTCAAGGAAATTGGTCGAAACTCCGGATTTTTTTAAAGTGCTCCTTTCTTTCGGCTCATCTCCACGCGTCCCGGTATTTGAAGCAGTATTGAAAGTGTGGGTAAATTCAAGTGGAAGCGAAAACGCTTCAGCACAAACTATCGAACTGGTGAATTTATCTCGAGTCTCTGAATACGGAAACCAGGGCAGTTGTGTAGGGAACAAAACAGATGCAGACAAGGCACTCCAGGAAATCTGCAGATGTTTAAAACCATAGCATAGGCCAGAACCAGATCTCATTACTCCAAGGAGAAGCCAGCGCTAAATTGGCAAAGGAGGGCCTCTTTTATACGTTAACAGCATACAGAATTGATTATAGATTATCATATTATCGACGAGTTTAAGTTTAATTTTTTTTTATTGTTAAGTCATTAGTATACACGTACGTAATGTATTGATTGTGCTTATAGTGCTGTTTATATAGGTTCAGTTTTATTATAATGGCGTAGTTGTTGGAATATTAGTCTAAAGAAATAAAAATGCTTTTGTGCATAAACGTATTTAACCTATTAGAAACTGGGGAACCATGGAAAGAATGCTTTACAAAAGTGCTTAATCCTATGAATTAACTTTTTCAAAAAGGTCAGAAACTAGTAAATAACACTTTTTCAAAACGGTCAAAACTAGTAAATAACACTTTTTCAAAACGGTCAAAACTAGTAA
>JAQFZC010006218.1:0-12834 GCA_034695205.1 Dicyrtoma fusca
CTCCATTAACCTTTTCGAAATCGTAATCTACATACTTAGTTTTGAATGTTTTTGAAAACGGTAATTTCTAGTGTTTTAACTGTTTTGAAAAAATGTTATTTACTAATTTTGCCTATTTCGAAAAAGGGTTATTTACTAGTTTTGGGCGTTTTGGAAAAGGTAGTTTGGACCGTTTTGGAAAAGGGTTATTTACTGGTTTTGAGCGTTTTCAAAAAGTGTTATTTACTAGTTTTGACCGTTTTGAAAAAGTGTTATTTACTAGTTTTGATCGTTTTGAAAGAGTACATTTATAGAATTAAACACTTTTGTAAAGCATTCTTTACATAGTTTCCCAGTTCCGAATCTCCAGTTCAGTCGAATAGAGATCTGTTACTTTGCCTCTTCAGTAGCAATGTGTAAATTGATATCTATGTTGCGGTTTCATTTCTGCTTCGATAGTAAATCCTACCTGTCGTGTCTGGTGTACCCTATAAATATTGTGGTGGTGTGCATACAAGTATACTTAAGTTAGGTTTGTCACCTTTAATATTTACTGAAAGATACATAGATTAGACTAGTTTGTGGCCTGCATTATTTCACATTTCCCTTGATACCTTATACAGATACTGGATGATTATCGTTGTACTACCCCTTTAAGTTGCAATTTGCAATCATTACGTAATATTAGACGTAATTTGCATATATACCAGACCTTCTCTTTGTTTACTGCAAACCAAAACGGATTGCTCTTATAACTGATACATAATTATGCATACCTACCTAATTGCATTGAATTCCCTAGAGGTTAATAATACAGTCAAAAGTCCGTGACCCTTCCCTCGTAATTAATAAAGTTCTGCACGGAGATATGCTAAATAAAAACAACCTGACCGACGTACACATACATTAGACGTATAATTGCTCACAAAATGATTAATGCAGTTCGAATGATTATACAAATATGACTGCCTGTCTGCAAAACTTCTAAGAATGACTATGACATTGCAGTTCCTCCATTGCGGTTCTGGTTAAATTAATTTTAAATGGATTGCTAAATTGTATGTATATAATATACCTAGATCATTATTTATTTGCGTATACAAAAGTATTCTGTATCCGTTCATGTATTGCCTATAAATATAGTAGATTCCGTCACTACTATACAGTTGAAGTCCAAAAATCCAAAACCAAAGTCAACCCGAATGACGAATGACATTTTATAATCATAATATATGTAATAATGATGACAGATCTTGTTTTCCCTTTCTCGTTGGTTCGTTCGTTCGTTCGTTCATTCATTTGTCTGTTCGTTCGTTCGTTAGTTTTTCCTGCACATTTGTATCACCTTCGAATGTTGTTTTTTTCTCTGCTTTCCCTTTATCAAGGAGGAGAAATCTTATAGTGGATCTATTGAGTCGTATGGCAAGCAATGGCAAGAGGGAGATGTGATTGGAGTACTCCTTGATTTGATTGACAGGACAATCAGTAAGTTGTTATCTCACCTCTCTCGCAGCCTTCGCCTTTGGTCCACATGACAAACCAACTCATTCAAATCTCTATTTCAAATTACAATTTGCCAAAATTAACTAACTCTCTGGTTAGGAAACATATCGTACCGACGTCCAGAAATGAGCTCTACATTTTTACAATGTTTTAGAACCAACTTGTCACAAACAGTATTAGTGTCAAAATCTCCATTTATTTCTGCTTTTATTAAACTTTCTCCCATTTATTGTTCAAATTTTACAGGACGGTTTGACAAACCGTAACTGCAGTCATTAGCATAGACTCTTTTCTATAAAGTTACAGAAATATTCAATTTTAAACGCGTTGAAGGGAACATAGCCTAAAACAAATGGTAATCGCAATACTGACTAGTGAGTAGTGAGCACTTTCTTAATCGGTAAAATAAGTTTTCTTGCAATCATTTTTACCATCTTATTCTCTCTCTTCACTTTTTCTCTGTCTGTGCTATATCTAAAGCCATTTACAATCTGGCTAACCTTTTTTCTCAGTAGAAAGATCTAGATAGTATCTTTATCGTTATCGCTATCAATTACATTTACCTTACTACCCTGTACGTACTACACCTTTACTATGAGTGGGCACAATTAATTTGCTCATATGTAATTAATTGTACCTACTACCTATGTACATACGTGTGTTCTTCCTTCTCGTTTCTTTCGATTTCATTTTTCGACACTATGTAGTGTAGTAGTAGCTGTAGTAATTACTTTGGAATTATTATATTTACTTACTTGGACCTAAATGCACAACACCTGGACCTTCTATTCTTGGATTTGGATTGACTTTATTCTGAATTCTAGTAAAAACAATTTAGACATAATGCTGTAAACAAGAAACAAACTGGCTGCATTATATATACCTACCTATATATATATATACTAGTAGAACTAAAAATATAGGCCATTAACTATGTAGCTAGAAATTAGTACTATGTAGTATGTAGCAAAAAGTACATACTGGATTTACCAGTTCGTCTAGGCATGATCCCTTTTAAAATTTGCATGGTTTTTTCTACGTATGTATGAGAGTATTTTTATATAGGTATGTACTTATTAGTAAGTATATATGTATATTGGCGATTATGAAACTCTCACGATTAGTGACATACTGAAAATATCTTCAAGTAAAAATAATTTGTGAGTATGAAATTTAGTGAAATTTTTATTACTGCACAACTCACACCACATTTTAATATGACACTCACATCTCCAGTCACCTTGCATCTTGCATGAACCCACCACTAGCACTGCAGTCTGTATGTATGAACAAACTGTAAATAAATACTGACGCTTTTACTTGTATGTAAATAGAATAAGTACTATATAAGCTCAAAAAGCTCTTTGTCTGCCCTTACTTACTGCATAAGCAGATTGTCTCGGCTATTTTTATTTATTAATCCGCTTTAATTTACAAGCACCACTCCATGATTGCATGTTCTTCGTGTATTTGAAGGTATGTAGATATGTAATCTAAATTCATTGCCTGCCTGCCTGCTACTGGAAATTTATTCATTTCCTTTCCTCAGTCGTTCTTGTTTGAGATGAAGTTGTTGTTGTTCTGAAAGCTTTGAGACTTGGTCCCTCACATCTTGTACACATCTTTTTGTAGTTAATTAGAACCAGAAGTTGTAAATATGTCCTCGTTGAATACGTATGTTGCAAACTCTGCTATCTGATTTGGTCTACAATGCAAAATGTTCTATTTTTGTTCATCCTTCATTGTGCAAAATGACGAAGAGTTTTAACCAAACTGCAGCATGTTTTTCCGTTCAAAATTATCTTGTACGAATTTTTATTATTCAGATAGCACTTTTTGCGTAATTATTCAACGACGATATAAGTACATATGTACCTACCTATTCACACAAACATAAATACAAATGAAGGCTCACGTAAAGCTAAAATTGGCACTGCTCCCAAAAATCCCCAACAGGTTTCTCCCTGAATGGTGAGCTCCTCATGGATGCCATGGGAGGAGAAACGGCCTTCTCGGATGTACAAGGAGATGCATTCGTCCCAGCCTGTACTCTGGGATTAGGGCAACGAGCCAAGTTAACTTTTGGTCATGATGTCAACTCCTTGAAATTCTTTACAACCTGTGGTCTTCAGGAGGGATACGAGCCTTTCTGTGTGTAAGTGAACTTTCATGTAGAGATGCCTCTCATTTTAAACAATAACTGAATTTGACTCTACAGCCTCCCTAATACACATCTTTATTTACTAAGGTAGACATAAGTAACAGGGGTAGGCAAATAAAATTTAAATTGAAATATCACCTTACAGCTTATCGTTAGTAGAAGCCACCGGCACTTTCACTTTTGTACATATATGTACCTATGTTTGTTCATAAAAGCAAAAGCAATATGATGCTACCTACTACATATTAATAGTTTATACCCATCTATATGCTTACCTGGTCAGATCAACATAAAAGCCATTAAACTGGAAATGGATTTTTTAACGCACTCTCTCTCTCCTTTAAAATTTGCTCAGGAACATGAACCGTGCCATGACGTGGTGGTACACGAAGGATCAGCCCATTTTCGAAAATAATGATGAAGGAGAGGATACGAATGTGGATGTGACGAGACTTCCTGCCGGCTCTGATACACCGCCATGTCTTCGAATCAGCCATAAAACTTTTGAAACTATGGAGAAAGCCAACTGGGAATTTCTCCGACTTTCCCTTCCTGTCATTTGTCAGGATGAATTTATCGAGTAAGTTTATTATCCTGCATGGATATCTTCATGTGAGTGAAACACTGTGTATTATCTGCCTCCTTTCCTTCGTACATAATACCTATATACATGTACGCTGGACCACCCCGCAATAAAGTACTTTTGTAGGTAACTTACCTTTGAGCCAAATAAGATCTTGTTTGTCCGGCCTTGCCCTATAGTTGCAACGTAGGTAGTTCCATTCTTCCCTCCCAGTCCTCATAACAATGACAGCGTGGCATGGAGTGCAGTCAACTGCAACTTTCTTCAATTTTCTAACCCATATATATATAGGTATGCAGGTACCTACGTACATACATCTATACCTATGCAGTAGATTTATTTACGCGGTTGCTACCGTTACGATGGTTAGTGCAGAGAAATAGATTATGCTGCTCCGAGGTAAAGTCTTTATTACTTACGATTATCTTTATAACCTTGATCGTCGTTTGCGAGCTGCTGCGCTGGGCTGCTGCATGGCGGACGGGACGAGGTAACGTATGATTATCATTGCTCCTTTCTCCCTTTCTCCCTTTCTCTGCTCTCTCTCTCTCTCTGGTCTTGCTTACATTCTTGGTCTTGATTTGGCTCTGGTGGAAAGTGCAATAATTTACAGAGAATTTTCAACTCGTTATCTTCATCTGACATTGGGATAGCTCATACTGTTTATGTATGTACCTACATATATGTAGGCAATGTACCTAACTAACTAACAATGTATACTTAAACATACTTAGTATTGGGGCTCGTATATTCTAGTATATTCTGGGCTTACAGAGTCTAAGCCCTGAATATCCCGTAATTATATAAAAGTTGTTGCCCTCCTTTCCTTACCCACATCATACATATCTGTATGAATTTAATCCGGATTCCGGAAGACTGGAAATATGAAAATTTATCTTCATATCTTCCGCCTTTTCATTTTTTGTGTAGTCTTTATAGTACGTATACGATTTAATACGGAGGCTATTTTAATAATAATCTTGATGATGATGATGGAGCATAGGGCTGAAGGCAAAATACAAATGATTACAGATGAGACAGTGCACTTCTTGGTTGAATTATATCCTGTTCTTGAGGATTGTGATGGTGTGAGAGAATGGCATGAAACAGGGATGCATATTATTTGTAGTTTCTTGGTAGACAGACTTGTTGAAACAGTCCCAGATTTGAAGTATTGCGTATATGTGTTGTCAAATTGATATTACTATCAAGAAATATGACGACATTTGGGACTGGGACAGGAAATTTGGCACGACGCTAATGATTATAAATATATTTTACATTCTGTACGAAAAACTAGCATGTGATAATATATTATGTTATGTACTGGAGCCTTCGCAGGATGCATTTTCCTGTACTTGAAAAGTTGAGCATCATAATCCTAAATATTTTATTTCTCTGGCATAACGTGACAGCTTATGCTGGAAAAATTGATAAGGAATGATCCAATCTTATAAATTTTAAATTCCGATGGGCCTATGCTTATGTTTGCCCCGCATTATTATGTATTACTATGTATTGTGATTGCAGTGAGGATGAGAAAGCACGAAGATGGCAAGAAATCCGAATTCGTCAGAATAGACTTCGTTCCAGTGGGATCCATCGTGGGAATCCAATGGAGCAGTCTATGCTCAAGTCAGGCTTTACTATGAGTGACATTAAAGGTACGTGGGCTCATTGCTTCGCTTATTACCACCAGCTTCCCGTCCGGACCGATCCGGACGCTCTGCTTTTTGTATTTGTATGCAAATGACTAACTCAATTTTCCCAATCAACTTTTACTTTTATACTCAGCTTTTTCTACTAAAATGTAGGGCCCTTGAGCCAAGTGGCCAAGTTCTAACATTTGCTCTAAATATTGTGTTTTTTTGCTCTAATTATTTTCTTGTACGATCCGAACAAAAGAAGACGAAGACGATGAGGAGAGCATAGGTAAGCAGAGGGGGGATAACTACTTTTTTGGGGAAAATACAATAAAGAAATTAGGGACAAAGCATTTACATTTTGAAGGATCCACTTCTTTAAATTGTGTTACGGTTGTGTGTGCAATTCAATGATAATGCTTTGTTGTGCCTTCGTGTTTGAATGGCGTATCTGTACAATTTATGAGATGGTGAAACTTCTGTGTGAACGTTTAACCTTTTCGAAACGGCAAAATATCATGCTTTACAGCTTTTAGAAAATGTTGATTTCTAGTTTTGACGTTCTTGAAAGCGTTCATTTCTGGTTTTGACCTTTTTGAAAATGTTGAATTCCAGTTTTGATTTTTTTGAAAGTGCTAATTACTGCGTAGTTTTAATCTTTTAGAAAATGTTGAATTCTGTTATAGTTTTGAACTTTTAGAAAATGTTGATTTATAGTTTTGATCTTTTTGACAATGTTAAATTGTAATTATAATCTTTTGAAAATTGTTGATTTCTAGTTTTGGCTTTTTTGAAAATGTTAATTTGTGGTTTAAACACTAAGTAACTTCATGGTTTACCAGTTCCGAATTGGTTAAAACTATAATTATTGTGTGTACATGTAGAACTTCAAAGAGGATATTCCGAAGATGTGGTGGAGAGTGACGATATGATGCTCTCATCTCCGGATGAGCCGCATCATGAAGATGCAAGGGGACGCGTCCCCAAAAGAGGAAAGACCACCAAAGGGGCTCCAGCTAAACCGGCCAGAGCCGGCTCTATCCAGAGAGGCTATGAGCAGTCAAGCGGCGTAAGTGATTCTTTGGATCCTGGGAATCTACCCCGGGCTGCGAGTGAATTACAATTGAATCGATCAAAAACCAAGGAGCATGCACTCACTCCAGATCCCGAGGCTAAAGATGATAAGAAGAAGTCTCGAGGGAAATCTCCCTTTAGGTACGAACGAACCTTACATCTTTTTTTTCTCGAGGAATTCAATTAATTGCCTAGTTACAATTTTAGGACTCTCTTGCTGATATTCTAGCGATATTTTTCTGGAAACTTCGATTTGAAAATTAAATTGTGATGCATCTATATTACTTTAATTAATTAGTTTTCCAGCTTTCCAGCTTTACTTAATAGTTACTAGTTTCTGTGTGCAGTATCTAGCAGTATTTTTCCGCACCTTAATCCAGCCACGGTAGATTTAACAGTGTAGATTGCAAAACTGAAAGACAGTATATTATAATCAGAGTCTATTGTGGTAGTGTTAAGGTCTGTTACTGCAGTAGGTATTTGTGTGTAGCAAAGCCTTCGTCTAATAAAATTACACTTGCAATTTTAGTTTTTTTTTAAATTAAGGGGCAATTATTTAGAAACTCATAAAATAAGCTTTACAATTTTCTCAGCAAGAAACTCCTTTTTTTCGGTGCGCTCAAAAATAGGCTCTGATTATTGTTGCTACTATATAGTGAGATATAATACTGTGGTTTAATCTGGAGTGTCTGACCAGTAGAGTATCAAGTTTTAACTTTTTCCCGTGTCGGTATGGTAGTATATTAATCGTAATAGTGGGAGTGGGCCGTTTGACTACTACTCTGGTGAAAGGATGTTGAGTTGAAATTTGAAGTACTTTGACAATTTATTGTACAAAGTATTTTTCTTTATAAAGTTTTCTTTTAGACTAACTGCTTTTCTATTGCTCTAACCTTGATCTTAGCATGTATTCAATCGAAGAGATTACGGAAGTTGGAATGGGATACGCTTCACGGTAAGCTTATAATACTTTAATATTATAAGTTTACATAATCTTTCGCAGACTACTAGTGTAAGTAATTACATATACGTAACAGTAACCACCAGTAACCAAAAAACTTACCTGCCTTCATACCCATATATATATTGCGCAAAAGTTACCTAGTAACATCAAAACTTTTTCCAATTTCCATTTATTTACATCATTAATACAAATTATCATTGGCATTTATGCCACATTTACATATCAACTACCAACGAACCCATTTAACATTTGGCTATAGTGGTACTGTAGACATAGATACCTATACCTATACCTACAGAATAGGTATTTCTAAATCGACTTACCACTCCCGTGTGGTAGCGTAGCAATATTTAATATACTGGATAGGATTGCATTTGCAGTTTGTAAATTTTATCGTGTGAGCTTTTTTCTGCCAAAAATGGACTGACTGTACATAATTATTTATACCGTTAACATTACCATTCGTTCTGACGCTGCGTTTGTGTAGCTTCTAAGCGACTACGGAACCAACTTTTTGTATTTTGGAAAGCTTTTTTTACGCCACATTTTTGAAAAGTTGGTACAATCAGCTTATTTTCTACCTTCAGGTGACGATTAACTCGCTGTGCTGGCTGAGGCTTAATAATATAAATTTAATAGAATCGCTAATTCAACTAAGAGTGAAATATCTAAGCAAACCTCAACGAGGTCAGTGACATGTAAGTCAAACTTAGCAGATTGCAGTTTTGTAAAACTTGGAAATCGATTTCAATTTCTAGCACACAAAAAAAGCAAAAGGGAACCCAAAGGAAAATAAATTAAATCACGCTGCATAGCTTTTCCCTCTCAGTCCAACAAATCCTCTGATTTCTGAAAGTTAAATTCTAGAAAAATTCTAGAGACGTAAAAGTAAGTAAGTAGCTATATGTGAAAGAGGGGGGAAATTCTAGTAGATACGTATGTATGTGCCGAGTCAGTAGTTCAGAATTTCAGAATAGGGATAGTGGTACTTGAGTGCTTTCTTGGGTTAGGTCACCACATCAACATGTAACACTATAGAAGCTCACGTAAAAGCGATAGAAATAGAAACTAGAGTAGAAATATATATGTGTGTGTGTGCCGTCCATGAAATTTAACGCTCAACGCTGCTGCACTTTAGAATAAAATTACAATTTTATTATGTATGTATGAAGCGAAGCGAGAAACTCTCAAAGATCGAGAATCTGAGAGAAGAAGAAGAGGGACAAAAGGGGAAGGGAAAGAAAAAGAAGTCCAGGGCTATAAATATAAAGATTCATGAACTTATCGCTAAATGGAAATTTTGAAAATAGCACACACATCACATAATCGCAATCGTCTATGTCGTAGTTTCGTCTTTCGTCTCTATGTGTTGAATTGGCAAGGATGTGCTCTCTGTCCAAATGTTCATGTGTACTTACCTACACAATAGAATATTATTATGTTAAATGGATATGGAAATCCGATAATACTCTCTTTCTTTTGTCATTTATTTGTACCTTGACTTTGCTGTGTCATCTATCTATCTGTTGGGTATCTCTTCTGGCTCGTCCTCAGATTCTTTACGCGCAAACGAGAGGAAAGTAAAGAGCGTGCGAAGGCGTCCTCCAGAACACCCGAACCGGATGCTGCCGAAGAGAGAAGTCGACAGAATCAATTGAATGTCAGGAACACTGCGGTTCGTCTGTCACAGGCAAGACTGAATTTATTTCTGTTCCTTGTACTTCCCATTTCCATAGAGTCCCATTACTACATAATTTGTTGGATTCCCTTATATTTTATGCATTAAGTGCCTTTACTCACTCATAGTTTCGCAAATTGCAAAATATGCTAATTATACTATCCAGGGTTGCAACCGAGAACTAGCACGGAGTACCTTCATCAACATTTACGTTCTATTTACATTTTTTGTAGCCAAATCGGTAGTTTTATTGTGTTCTGCACCTAGAGTTTTAATTTTAACATCCAAAAGAGCTCAAATTGTATATACCAAGAAGAAGTATTTCATTTTTTTCAAAAAATGATTCATAAATTGTGTATTTTATGTATTGAAACAGAATTTTTTTGACTTGTAAATTCTTTCGTTGAAAGCTTAATAATTTCCAGTAAAGCTTGTAGATAGTACCAATTGCATCGTCAAGGACGATTTATTCCCTTCATGGTTGCCATTGTCATTGCATTCTACAGTTCTGCTTGTCGTTATATCGTCTTTCTACTTCATGGTAGCCGCTCACATTGTCTTCTTTTTGGCTTGACTTGGCTCCTGAAAAGGTTAAAGTACCGTCTTGAGTCTTGTACTACGACTAGGTTCTATTATGTGACTCCCTCGTAAATTTTACTCCGTTAGTTTGACTAATGCTTTTACCCTTATGTTGCCGATTGCCGTGTATATAGAACTATAGCCCCTGCGGTTCTCCACTACATGGGGAGAGCTAATGCTATTCAATTCAAAAGCTTGATGGTGGATGATCACACATTTATCTTGCCTTCTCTCTCCGTTTCAGAGTAATCTCAAGATAGTTCCTCCAGCTGTTCCCGAAAGATCAGCTCATAAAACATCGCCTTCCGCTCAACAGAAAGCCATGGCCCTTCAGATGGGTGGCCCAGGAAGTAATGAGGAAGATGAGGAGGGAGAGTTATTTGATGCAGAGTGTCTTAACTTAATCAATGAGTACTTTTATGGTGTTCGCATCTTTCCGGGTCAGGATCCAAGTCATGTCTACGTCGGCTGGGTTACGACTCAGTATCATTTTCACACAAAATCCTTCACTCGGCAAAAAATACGACGAGTGTCCATTGCCGGCATTGATGAATTTGATAGTGAAGTAGAAAAGTAAGCTCATCACAAAGTATACTCACATAGACTAACATCATCCCCAACTTTTCTTGAACGATACAAAAGTTCGACGTAGGATTCATCTAGCCTGCTTTTGAGTCTATTTTAACATATGAACTGGGCATTCGTTTTGAAATTCTTTGGAAAAAAATAATTAAAGAGGACAGCAATTTTTTTCTTTTTTATGTGAAAAGTTTTTGAAACTTCAACTGACTTCTAATTGTATACGTCTGTGTGTATGAATAGTGTGGAGCGGAACAGTTGCTATATGGTTCGAGCAGATGAATTATTCAATCAAGTAACTCAGGATGTATCCGGGAAAGGTGCCTCTCAAGGCATGTTCATTGGTTGCTTTGTGGACACTGCCACTGGCTACGTAAACTTCACTTGTGAAGGGAAGCCCACCAAGTATACTTACCGGGTAAGAGAAGAGATTCACTCATTCTTGTTGCTTCTTGTGCGTGTGTGTATCTGTGTGGAACTCAAGTGCTCCACTACAAGAACTACCTATTTACACAGGAATTATAATTGCTTTTATTGCTCTCTCTTTTATGCTCTTATGAATTTCTCATTGTAGTGTATCTATATGTATGTATTTCTATTGTCATTGTATTTTGCAGATGGAGCCCGGAACGAAACTCTTCCCAGCAATATTTGTTGAGGCAACGAGCAAAGATATCCTTCAGTTTGAACTGGGACGAACACCCACCACGCTCCCACTTTCCGCCGCTGTTTTACTCAATTCCGGCAAACATTTATCACCGCAAGTAAGCCTGCAGATTTGAGCACTCGTGTGTGGTTGCATTTGTTTAACAATTGAAAACGTGCAAAACCTACTATCTACTCTTTGCAAAAATACTAGTTAGCTCTAGGTCCTTTGAATTCTCGAGTTCTTGAGGTTATTTCTAGTGGTGGCTGAGTATGAGATGGTAGATCGATAAAGAGCGTGAAAATACTTACTGCATTGTCAGTTGTGTACCCCCACTCCAGAATTATTATCGTGTTAGGACTTAGGACATGAGAAATATATTTTATACCTATAAAAATACTTACAACTGGTGGCAATGGCAAGTCTTGTTTAGTCCTTTGGTTTTGTCTTTCGCCATTAACACAACACACACTCATGTGCGTGGAAACCCAGAGCAAGTTAAGCCAAACCATTAACCAGCACACACACACATACACACACACTTTCATGATATTTATCGTTGTGACGTCCTGTAATAAGTTCTTGCACTAACATAACACCTACCATCCATGGTCTAGTCTAGTAGTAGTTGGTAGTTGTTTCGGTCGTTTTACGAATTACTAGTACTATTACGATGTTAGGCTGGTGCTGAGAATTACCAACGAGAATAAGAAGAGAAACGAATTGGCAAAACAATACACATGTCTCAAACTTTCCCTGCTCTCTCTCTTTCTCTCTCTCTCTCTTAAGCAAAGGTATACGTTTAGATACGAGGATGAGTGAGTATTTGTGTTTCGTCTTAACACGTAGCTCTGTATACCTATGTACATTATGAATGTAGAATTTTCTTGATGTAGAACTGAAAGTGTTTTATTAAAATTTTCGAAATAAAGATGGCTTCGTTTTTATTTTGTAGTTTCCACCCCGCCTCAAAGTTCAGTACCTAAAACCGCATCAATGGGCCCGCGTTCCCAATAACTACATGAAGATTCACGCATTAAAATTGTCTGACTTACGCGGTTGGTCCACACTCTGTGAAGATCCCGTCTCCATGCTTGCCCTACATATTCCCGAAGAGGATCGATGCATTGACATCCTAGAGCTGATTGAAATGGAACGTCTTCTCAGGTATGGATGAGATCAAGTGAGCCGGACTCTCTGGTGTAGTAGTGCTGTCATAAACCCTTGTTCAATGTTCAATCAAACATGAAGGTTCACGGCATCAGTGAGTATTGCAATATGTGGCCTGGAACCAACAATACTTACCGATAGCAATGCTATGTTATTACTATTACCCATATATACCCTTTACATTCTAAAGATGTCGAGGGGAAACTCATTTTCAGTGAACCAAATCTTTCACCTACAGCACATCTCTTCAGCAGAGAAGGGAATATTTTAATATG
>JAQFZC010006219.1:0-12834 GCA_034695205.1 Dicyrtoma fusca
TTACTAAGTCCTGACAGTACTTGTAATAGGTAGGTAGTACGCTTCATACTAGAATAGTATCGTATCAGCACATAAGAGTAGGTAGTTATATTGACATAAGTAACTTGAGATCTTCATACCTAACCACAAGAGCTAGAACCTTCGGTGATTATTGCATTAGATGCGTAATCTATTAGTTATTCATATTATCTGGATATCTATAGTCTCAATAGTTTTCCACCAGTTTTAAAGTACTTTCATCCAAATGAGGGTATGAAGCACTGTTAACTTTAGACTGATCAGCGGAAAAGACTGACAATTGATAGTGTCAGAGCTGAACTATAAGTACATATTGATTACCAAAATAAAAAGTGCAACGAAGTCTACGGGGAATTTATGAAAAACAAAAAAATTGTTGCAAGACGCTCGGTCATCAAAAAATACGAATGTAAAAAGGACTGTTGAATCTCCTTTTGTAGTACATACCTAGTTTTTTGTGTAGTTTTTAAATCATAATTACCATAATACAAAATTCTATTCGAAATATAATTTTTTTCAAAATGTCCTGCATTCGCCTTTCCTAATTCTGGCCACCCTATAATTAATTGAACAATAATAAACAAATAGTTTTCTATGTTAATGTGTTCGCGTCATTGTCATGTGTTTGCTGTACTGTTTAGCTATACAATTACAATTGCAACAAAATTCCACATCTTTTGCCCGTTCTATATATGGGAATTAAGGGCAAATAAAAACCTTATCTTACTTAATTCGTACCAACTTTTTCTTCGCTCACAACCCCTTACCTTTCAACCCCTTACCTTACCTATCTCACTTTCAAAATTTATATTACCAACCATATCCTTACCAATTTGTGAAACTTTTTATTTAGATATAGTTTTCGATAATAAAGTTTTCAAAGATATATTCTTTCGAAGATAGTCTTTCGAAGATATTGTCTTTCGAAGACATAGTTTTCGAAGATATAGTTTCGAAGATGTGGTTTCGAAGATGTGGTTTCGAAGATGTGGTTTCGAAGATACAGTTTTTGAAGTTGTTACCGTGTACCGGGGAAAGCATCTTGGCGTTCGTTTAGTTTTATAATGATATCAGTTGTCAGTTAAGGAACGTCAAAATCCAAGCAATTTTTTAGGTTACGAAATATATGCACAATCCTTAACTTTGCAAACGAGAGTGAAATGTTCGTGAGATGCATGTAAGATTATTTGGTTACACATTTTAATTTTGCTTACCAACCCTTCCCATACTTTTTGATCAGAAATTGGTATCTTACCGACTTTGTAAGCTTACTTTGTTGGTAAGATACCACCTTTGTTTGATTGATAGAAAAAAGTAAAACATTCAAATCGAGCAGCTTCTTATCGTAATACAGGTATGTACATATTAGTGTGTAGAATCACGGAATCACCGAACACTAAATGGTATATATACTAAATATCAGACTAATGTTTTTAGTTTATTTCAAAATCATAAAATCAGGCACTCATTGAATCGAAATGTGAGTCATAATAATGATTAAAATGAGTAATGATGAATCACGAATCAAAAGTTGTAATTAGAATTTCTTTTCTACTGGAATTTGGATGGAACTCAACTCGTTATCTCTTTATCTCCCATATCTTTGTTATCAATTGCTGTCTTGCCCGTCTCCTTCTCCTTCAAGGAGAATGGCCTCGTCAGCATTTAGCTGTAAGTTCAAATTTAAACTCCCAGGTGTTCGGTGGAGAATCATGCCCTGTTGAACAACTTCGGCATTGTTGTCATCGGGATTTAGGGGCTGCGGCTGCGGGGCATTATCGCCTTCGTTCCCGTTCTCCGTGTCGGCATCCATTATCTAAAAACGTAGTAGTGAATGTAAAATAAATAAGTAGGTTTTTCCGGCAGTTGTCGTCCTTTTTAAAACGAACAAAATTGTAAACTATTAAATATGATAAAGTATATTAAATATTAAATTAATTTAAGAAAATTACAAATTACTTGCTTGAAACAACGCGTAGTGACTAGTGACTGAGTGGAACACACTCTCAAGTGACGTTAAGGTCGAAAAATCGGAATCGGAAGTGTATTATTGTTATTTATTATACCAAATTATTATTATTAATATTTTTATTAAAGAGTAATTCAATTCACGTTAAACTCTGTTAAGTACTTTGTCCTTTGCTTTAGAATCAGGCGGAGGCTGTTCTGATTAGAACTGCGTTCTGGTTGTGGACGTGAAGGATTCTGCTGAATTTTCCGATATTCCGATCCGAATAAAGTACGAACACTACGAACGAATAAAAATAATAAAATCCAAGATTTTCCCTGCATAAAATACAGCTGCAGAAGGAGCTATCCTCTCGTACACAGCACAGCACAGACTCTCTCAAACTAGAATGAGAATGAGAATGAGACCGCATTCGAAAAAGTTAAAAAAATCCAAGAATGGAAGAGTTTACTAAAGTCAGTACGGTACAATAGTGTTGTGTAAAAATCTTGGACGGATTGTTTTTTGTTTTGTGGAGTAAACTGCCTAACAACATGCAACAGTTCCATGTAGTTTGCATGACAACGAGTAAGTAACTTCAAGCAGAGCATTTTAAGAATTGAACGAAATGCGTTTCGCTTTCAAAAATCTTAATAATATTTATTATCATTTTAAACATCTGGAATTCTGGAACGTTCAAATCTAATGGGTCTCAGCTAGCTGTGTGATGGTTCGTTTTTTTTTAAACTTTTTTCGAGACTTACAAATACATGTTTTTTAAATAGTAAATCACGTCTTACAAATACTGTAAAACTTGTAAGAATGTATGAAATGTAGATAAGAGATAGAAATGAAAGAATGTCGATGGGCGTGGATTATTATACATAGGTATATAGAAGAGGTCCATGATTAGAAGTTTTACGGTACTTCCGTTATCGCCGTTATGTTGCTTTTGTTAAAGTAGGTAGGCAAGTTTTAACTGATTTCTCCCATCGCATGCACGGGCGGTCCTATGAAACATGTATTATGTTAGGACCAGGATCTGTAGGATATAGGAATCAAAACTAAAAAAACTGGCCTCGTCTTGTCTGTCGTCTGTATACATACCTAGAGAATAAAAAACCTGTGTACCATATGTACGGTACATATTTGGGTTGCTGAACTTGGTTCCAGGTTAGTACTACCGCAGTATGACTCTTTGAGCACCCTATCAATCTATGGTCAGAAAAATTAAAAAAAGCGATCTTGTCTTAAATAAATACGAATACTGTAACGTAAACGTTGCGTTTAATTTATAATAGCACCCACGTGGGGTAGACTAATGGTCAATAAATACTTATCGTTAGATGTAGCACTTTAATAGTCAACCACTTTTAAAAGTAACCCATTTTTTTTTATTAAATCAACTTGGTACAGAAAACTGCTGAGGACAGAGGCCCTCAATGAATAGGTCATTATTTTAACATTCATTATGAAGTGGTAAATTTTTAAGGATGCAAAATGATCTGGTCCAAGTAGCACACGGTCGCACCGGATGTCGATCAATTATTTACACTAGTTTAACCATATAACTGATAAATGGTATAAAAACTGCAGAGATGAGACGTGCACATTTTAATTCTGAAGCTGGGGTTACTACTAATTCAAATCGGAGCCATCCGACGGTACCAAAACCGAGCCCTAAAGTCATCCGAGCAAGTCAAAAAACCAGCGGAAACACTTGAATGCACGATTCGTCGAATAGGTCCGTTATGTCCTACATTAAAATAATAATATAAATCAGACCAGAAAAATTCTTCCTTAAGAGATTGTACGTACGGTAAAAGTTTGGATTATGTACAAAACATTTACCCAGTGATAACAAATTCTGTCTTTGAGCCGTACGAGCATCCCAGGCACACAGAGAAACTGTGGCTTCATCCGGATAGATGACATACTCTTCAGTATGATTAAACACAGCTTGAGTGGTAAATTCCTGTTTTCCAGTAGCTCCGGCTCCGGTGTATGCTATTAGACTTCTATTTGTTGATAATTCCCACAACTTCACCATCGAATCTTTCCCCGAAGACAGAATATACTGGAAAAAAAGAACCAATACTTTAACCTCGTGATCAAAGAACCATAATTTAAGCATTTTAAGCATTTTTTGTTTTAATTTTCACCAACTTTCAATGCCTCAAAAATGAGTTAAGGAATCTAGAAAGAAATAGAAAAATGCAAGTTACCAACCTTATTATTTCGGGTGAATGCAACCGAACCAACTTCTGTTCCGTCATGAGCTTTGTTAATAGTAGTTACACATTTACTAGACACGCCGTCCCAAATTTTTATACTTCCGTCAGAAGAGGCTGACGCATACAGCTTTCCATCTGATGACCAACTACAATACAAACCAAATTCAATCCACAGAATAATACGAGTTCCTATCTGCTCCTATCCTATTATTTTATGGAACAATGAATGGAAAGACATGAAAACTTACGATATTGAAAGGATTTCACCCTTGTGACTGCTGTTCTGATGGTTCGTCACAAAACACTGGGAAGTATTTATATCATAAATACGCAGTGTTGGATGCCGTGTCCCCACAGTTAGGTAGTCACCCGTAGGATGGAAGCTTAGAGCTTGGACAGCGGCAGATTCCTGTACCAGTCCACACAAAGCATACGAATAAAAACAATTACACTGATTTAATACAGACCGCATTTAAATAATAATTTTGTATGGGGTAGCCCATAGAAATATTAAATACTTGAAGGATTTTCCAGCTCTAAATATTTGTGCTGCGATTACGATTTAATTGCTACATCAATTTTACTATTTTAACCATTTTCAAGAATCATTATCGTTCCAGGTACGCACAAATATTACAGAAATGGAAAACTAAATGTACTTACGTTGATGACACGAAAGGCTTTTTTTACGGATGTTCTGCTGTAATCAAACAGGCGAACAGTAAAGTCACGACTTCCAGATACTAGAATTTGTTCCTTGGGATGGAATTCTAGACATGTTACTTCCTCCCCATGATCATAAAGAGTACGAATGACTGGATGCCCCTGTGGCTCCGTACTCTCGACATCCGATGATTTGGCGAGCATTCTCTCCACGCTTAATATCTGTGTAATTATGAAATAATCGACCAACAATTAGTGAAAATCGTATATTTCTGTATATCCTACTCTACGCGAAGGATCTGGAATAGTTACCTTAATAGAAGTATCCACACTTCCAGTAGCAACAAGACTTCCGTCAGAATTGATAGCTCCAGCCCGGCACTGAGCTTTATGGGCTGTCACATACACGGTCTCGTACAGACACGGTTCTGGAGCTTGAATGGAGGCCTCATTCATACTTTCCAAGTCCAGTCCCGAACCCAGGTGGTCAAACTTAGTTGAGATACTAGTGATCTTTGCTCCTTGCGCTGAAATAAATGAATATATTATACAGGTTAGCCTCGTCGAAAAAATATAGTGATCACTATGATCCAATTCCATATAAAATGATCCAGTGAACATATTAGGTACCTATATAATTTTTAAACGACATTGTTTGGATGTAAAAATGAAGTTTTAGTTAGCAAACTGAACTTACTCTTTTGTTCTTGCTCCAATCCAAGTGTCAACAGATGTACCAGTCTATCAGATGGTGGACAGGGGCTGTCAGGATGAGCTAACTGGATCATTTGAGCTGCCACTTGCTGAAATCCGTCATAGAACAGTTGACTAAAAGAAAGAAACAATCACCAGAATGTAATAAAAAAAGTATTCACGAATCAACGCTTCTTGAACTGGACAGACAACAGAACGTTGAACGTAGGGCAGACCACTACAATTTCTGAGCATTGAAAAAATGACATAATAAATGACCATCTCCTAAATTTTGAGGAGCCATTCTTAAAAAACAAAACAAAAATATTAATTACCTAATTATCAGCTTGTGAACCAGCTCTCGAACTTTAATCTTATTCTTGGGATCTACAACATCATCACCCGCTTGGGCTTCATTTGCATCTTTCTCTTTCATTTTGGAGATTTTAGACAACTGCCAACCGTGGCCTATCAACAATCACTAAAACACAGTGACAGTAATTACACACAATGAAACTCCGTACACACCGACGGCCGACACTAACTAGGCCAACCTCGACTTTAGAGAAACTTTGAACAGATTTTAATTTATTGAAATACTTTACGGAAAAGATTCCGTCGGTTAAAATCGCATCCCATTAATCCATGGACATGGAATGGACCAAGGCTGGTCTAGTATTGTCGGACTAGACTAGCGGACTAGCGACTAGACTAGACTACTTAGTATTTTTGCAGATTTGATTAGACTAGACTAGACTGTTTCGGTCGGGAAAACGGCGTGACTAGACTAGACTAGACTAGCGGATGCTTAAAATATAAATGACTAGACTAGACTAGACTACATAGACTAGTAAAAATTTTGGCCATGCCAGCCTTGGCCTTGGATGGAATTAAGAATTATGGAATGGACTGAAAATCTTTTTGAATGGTGAAAGCGACTGAAAACATTGAGCAAGGATTCCTGCTATACTTTTATTTGCTTCGACGTTTAATTTTCCAGTATTTATTTTGATTTTTAGTTTGAGGTCAAAGGTGACGCTTGCTGTCATGGACCGACAACGCAACTCCTCACACTGCCCCTCTGGCATTATTAAAATTTGATTGTCGGGTAGCTGCAGGTGGAGGCTGGAAGCTAGCCGAATGCAAATTAATTCGGGTTCAAACAGGTCAAATAAAAATCCCGAGTTTTCTCAAGTTAGCCGAATCCGAAACCCGCATTTGTTTGGTACCTATAATATTTTGTGTAAATAAACACCGTGAAATATAACGTAACCAGCGTCCTGCCTTAGTTTTTTCGTAAGCAACTTCCCAAATAACGCTAGATTGTATGCTATTTTGTCAATCTCACTTTTCCGGTGTTTCTTTCCTTGGTCTGATTCTGATATTATTTGCTTTGATTCATGGCTCGGATGTCTTTAACTTTTAACGCTTTTAGAAGTGTATACTACATAATCAAAGCCCAAAGCGGACAATCTACAATAAATCGATGTCGCTGAGTTGCTCAGACATATAATTGTAAGCACATAATTGCATGCATGCATGCGGGACTAATAAGTAAGGGGCCGTTCATTTAATACATAACGCTAAGTCGGCCCTTTTTTTTTGGACCACCGACAGCTGTAACGCGTTAGTAACGCTCTCCTTACCTACCACCCACCCTTTGTAACGATAAAAATAATCGAAGCTATGCATTTCCCTCATATGATTATAAAGGGTGTATGAATAGTTTGTATTACAACGCAGGGTGAGCTGCAACATGTAATTAACTTTTAATGTATTTGTTTGAGTTTATTTTGACAATTACTCAACAATGTCGACAAAAGGACTTGCCATGAATACATCAATATCATCAATGATCTCAATATCAATTTCCTATATCTGCGTTTGTCCCACCGCCAATTTAAAAATGAAACATCTGCAAACATTAAATCTATGCACCCAAACTGAATGCAGTAACTACAATTTCAAGCAAATATTTCAAGAGCTGTATTTCTGTGCCCGCTCGTCGGCTGACTTTTTAGAGGTGTAGTTAAACTTATCGTTTAACCGTGTTTTAAAAATGATTAATTGAAATATGTTTATTTCAAATAATACCATTCAAGCGCCCTAATCAGACTTACAATTATCGACTGTCAACGGTTGACTGTGAATAAGAGATGTTCAAGCAATTTAGATTTCCAAGAGTCTTGGTATCCAAGCAATCTGGATATTCAGCAATCTGGATGTCCAACCAATTTGGATTTCCAAGCAGTCTGGAAATCCAAGCAATGTGGATATCCAAATAATCTGTATGTTCAAGAAATGTAGATATCCAAGCAATCTGGATGTCCAAGCAATCTGGATATTCAGCAATCTGGATGTCCAAGTAGTATGGGTATTCAAGTAGTCTGGATGTCCAAGCAATCAAGATGTCCAAGCAATGTGGATATCCAAACAATCGGTCTCAAGTCCACATAATGGAAAATGGACTTGGGACATATTGCAATTAAGCTGAGACTGGACTTGGGACACATTGCAACTAACCATAGACTGGACTTGGGACAAATTGCATTGACACAGACGAAATGCGTTACGTACCGACTACAGAAGGACCATCGACCCACTGTAACGCTCTGTAACGCTGTTGCCTCGTACCACCGACCCCAAGGTGCGTTATGTATTAAATGAACGGCCCCTAAGCTTCGAAAATCGGGACAGCAATAGATTCAACAGCAATAGATGATGATGATCTTAAACGAGTCATTAATATTAGATGTTTCTTTATTTAAATTGCATTTATATCAGTATTTTCACAGTTATCAGTGTAAATTCCTCTCAATGAGCAATGTACTGCTAGGGTGCTATAAATTCCTGAGATTCCCCAGTAAGTGCTGACGGGACTAGTGCTTTAAAATTGTGTGTAGGTCCTGTAGGTACCTTTATAACCTTATTTAATCTTATAGTATTGTAAACCACAATTATTAACTACACAGTATAATATACACAACTGTATTTTCAACAAGTGTAAAACATCCTATCAACTATATAAAAAGAGCAAATGACGTTTCACCCTTTCTCAAAACGATCAAAACGCGTTTTACACTCTCTGAAAACGATTAAACCGCGTTTTAACACATTTCAAAACGATCGAAACGACGTTGTATAAGTTGTATCCTTTTTCAAAAATCCCAAAGCGCGTTTCAACGTTTTTCAAGACGCGTTTCAATCTTTGTTCTCAAAATGATCAAAGCGACTTTTTAACCATTTACCAAAGTAGTACAAACGTACAATTCCGGTTGTAATTCTGTGTGCTTAATATAACAATTGATTTTTGCTTGGTGATCACCATAGCAATATTCCCCACAATTAATTGGAAAGCTCTACCTGACCTACTGACCTGTGACCTCCCATTTTGGTAGATGGGTCTTACAAAGGGAGCTTTTACATAATATAAGTACAGATATTTTTCATTGTAGTATGACAGTATGAGGCATGAGGTACAGGAAAACATTTTTTAACATCTTCTTCCTTAAAATATGAATGCCGTCATCTTTTTTAATTCCCAATTAATTCACATTCCGTAGTTCACGTCCACGTACCATCTGTTGCCACTGAGAAGATATCCGTCGAGATTTGGATGTTCCACTGGGCTTTGCTTGTAATCTCATGTGGAAAGAGAGAAGCAGCAGTCGCAACCCACAAAAGGAAGGTCCGTCCCTGTTCAGGCCAGGCACAGAATCTCTTCCCGTCTGCCTGCACTTTCTGTGAGTTGAGTTGAAAAGTTGGATGATCTTGAAAAATGAAAGGATGAAAGATGAAAGGAATATGATCTGCAAAAGGACCCCAGGCAAAACTAATGGGAAGAGAAGGTACATATTATACTTAAACACATCTCTGCAATCTGATCTGCTAACCATGAACAGTAGTAGTAGTATATTTCTGCCTGCGTCAAGTTCCCGATTTGTTGGCAATTACTGACTCAAATCTCTGATCGTGAAAGTTATAATTCTGTTAAATTTAAAATGGAAAAACTTTGTAATGTAAGGAATAGATTGGAGACTAAACCAGGCTTCTGTGGGTGTCAATTAAAGTTATTCTTTCATTCCGATCATCCCTCATCGATCACTGAACGGAAATCACAATTCTTGTAATCTACGCTCATAAAAAGTGACAGGTGGTATTTATTTATTAGACTCATCTTTCATCATTCGATCATCTCGAAGGTTTCTAATAGAAAAAAAATAAAACATTTTATATAAATTATTTATGAACAATTACTTACAACTTATATATATATATATATGACTTACGTGAGCACAACATTAACATTTTTGTCCGTCTCTTTTTTTCGCCCTTGAAGCCTTGAACTTTAAGAGAGCGTGAGATCGGCATCGGACGAGTGAGTGAACTTGTGGTGTAACTAGTGTGTGTGATCACTGACTGCTGATTTAAAAATAAAAATTACCTAATCGGTCCTATGAACTACTATCTGCAATCTGTTGTCTGTAATCTGTAGGATTTTTTACTGGTGAAGTAAATCCCCGAACAAACCGAGTTTTAAACTACTAACAACAACAACTACTAATTTGTGGATCTTGATCTTGAGGTGAACAATTTAAAAAAAATAATTGACGGGTGCAGGTGCAGTTACACTCATAATTTCAAATTTAAGGTTGTAAGTGTCATTAAAGGGAAGTTTGATTTCCATTTTTCTACTGGTGACTGGTAAACTAAGTCATAGGTAATTCAAGTAAACTGTAATATTCAGAAATTGTACTCCAGATAATTATATATTATGATTTTGTGACAAAAATTAAAACTAATTTGTGACTTATATAGGATCCGGTGACGGTCAAGGTGAAGGATTTTGGATTTCAAGAAATTTTTCGAAGTACATATGACATACATCTACCTACAACCTACGACCTACTGCAAGAATATTATTATTCTTTATTATACAGAAATTAATTATTTACGTGACAAGTTCCATCATCAATCATAATAACAGTCAACAGTCACAATCAATAGTGCAGTGGCCAGTGTCACTCAAGATTGATTGAAAAGATTCAGTTTCAGTTGTTCCAGTAATAACTTTTACAATTATTGAGCAGAATCAAATTTTGAGTGAGTGCTTATGGATTTATTTTGGCTTTCTGGAAATCACATAAAATCTAATAATAATTAAATGGCTTTACTTGAGTGAACACTATAACTTGATCATTCCTCTGGTGGTGATTAGTGCCAGAGTTGCTCAAAAGTGAACTTTTGACACTATCCCTTACATGTCCGGGGAGCCTGTGATGGATCGTGCTGACCCGAAGGATCAAAGTAATTTCAATGTAGGCAATATTGGAAGTAGAAGACGTGTTATAAGTAAAACTCATTTTTCTGCCGAGGATCAAGCTTTGGATGAAATTGCAAAAGAGGTAAGATTTAAGATAAGACTTAATTATTAACAATAAATATAAAAGCACCTTTTGAGGGCTCGAATCAAATTCAAGATACCTATGACCTATACCTACCTAGATAGATTTAATAATAATTTTTTAACTTTATGAATTAATTTAATTCAGGTTATAATAAGTTAATCGAGGTTTGTCAACTGGAACACTCACAAAATCAAAATTAAAAGCGGAAGAGACCTTATGTGAAATGCTAGTGGTAATAAATTTTGAAATCGAAACAGAGTCTGTCTGTAACTGTTTCCATTGTGCGTCTCAACCAACTTAAATGGCAGAACTGAAATTAAATATTTACTTTGGTGGTGTTGGTGTATACACCTACCTTGATAATAAATTACTATCAACTACCAAGCAACTAGTGGTGGCTCTCCTAGAAGCACTAAATAGGTTGGAAATGTACAGAGATAATTCTTTGGCATCCTATTTTGTATTTTGTATGCAAAGGGACGGGCCATGGACCCCCGTGAGATATATTTAACTGTAATATTAGATTTACGTATCATATTTCGAGCAGGTAGAACTTCAAACTTAGATAAGTTATCTCACTTTAGTATTTTTTTCCCACTATTATGCAGTTTATCTCTCATAGCGATTATATATAAGCAGTCACGTAATGTACAGCTGCATTAAGTGGCTGCGCTACAAACGTACCACTAATGGTAGTTCATGGAACTTTGAGCCCTTTAAATTGAACAAAGATTTCACCTCGACCTTGGAATCCATCATATAGTTGAACGTAATTATGTCATAACGTAGTAATGTAATAGGTAAATTAGTAAATGCAGCGTTTGAATGTGAAGAAGTCAGTTTTTTCTTAACAATCATTTTATTAAATTCATCATAATAATAATAAATTAATTAACAATAATTTACTCATTTTCCATTAAAGTTATCTAAAAAATGTGCATTTTTTCGCCGATGTGGAATTCTAAATGGGCTAAATAGGCTTAATTTAAGCAAAATTGACGGCCTGAAGTAAATAAAAATATGTAGTTTGTGGCTTGAATGTTTAATGTGGGGGTGAAGTGTCCTACTTTGGCATTGGGGGTGAATTATCAGGGGTTCAACTCGTGTCTGTAACATACCAATTAACCCATAGGCTCCAATTATGCGTGAATGATGGTAGCGTGGTCTTTGAACAACGCTTGCCTAAACGCATTAGGAATGCATTTAGCACGCATCAAAATGACTTGAATACGTTCCAAATAAAAAATGCGTTGTACTCTTTTAATGCGTGTGTCTTTACATGGAACTATTACTGATGAAGACATTAGTGCTTTTTCTACCCGCTTTTAGGAACTTTTAATTATAAATTCTTAGTAAAGTTGCGTTATATGAAACATTAGGTGGTATCATCTTAAATTAGGAGCTTAATTGGCCATATGGGAATGGGACTGTTGACTGCAACGTTTCGTATACGGTTTTTGAGCCAAAGTTTTTTTTTTGAAACGGATTCATTTCAACAGATTCGTCTACTTTCTTGATTTACAATACACGGTATAAAATAACGAGGTAGTGTGCATACCTATAGGTGAATTACTTCGAACTTACAAAAATGCTTACAATATAAAAGTAAAGGTAGGGATATAAAAGTACAACGAAAAAAGAACGGATCCAAAATCCGAATCCGAACTCCAAACATAAAAAAAAATTGGTATTCCTTTATAGATGTAAATTGTGTAGGTAATTCTGCCCTGCCGTTTGAAATGTACAGGGCTTAAGTAACTCCTTCTACAGAATAACGCCGTGGTGTATTTATGTTTGTGTTGGCATTGCATTGATATCCGGGTTTAACATAAATTCTTCTTGTTAGAGTGTAAAAAGACTGTACCTATAA